>BQNB010054421.1:0-39554 GCA_026074375.1 Tanacetum coccineum
CGGTTCCGGCGGGTCAACCCGGGTTTAAATGAGATGCATTTAATAGTGCATTGGGAATCAAATCTTGATAATTAATATATAAGTATAATAAAGATCAATAACACAACGTAACATTATATATTGACTTATCAACGTAGTCGTGTTTTGGTCATCCTACATTGCTGTGTGAAGTACAGAGAAAAAAGGGTGGGTTATAAGGAAGCTGGGTTATAAACAGAGAAAAAAGGGTGGAGTACAAAGGCAAGCTTGTTGATATTTTCAAAAGCCTCGACTTACGGTTTGCTTCGGCTTTTAATGTAAATGTGGACTATCTCAACTCTCAAACTTGATATTTTAGTTTTATTAATCGAAGCCAAACTTTAGTACCTGGATTTTTCCAAACATGAATAAGTTTATTTATTATATTATATAACTATACAATTATAGGGATGTTAGGTTGCACCGAGTTGCATTAAATGCACCGGGTCGACCCGACCCAAGTGCATTTAATGCGCCGGGTCGACCCAACCCGATCAAAAAAAATTCTTTTTTATTCGCAACCCGTCGGTATTTACGAAATAGCCCCTCGGGTATTTACGAAATACCCCTCGCACTATGTGTCAAATTACGGAAACTACCCTCATTTTAAAAAAATTATAAAATACCCCATCCCTCCACTAATGACTGTTAAGTAACGACCGTTAATTTTTAAATATTTTTTTAGAATGTACGAAAATAGTGCTCGGGATCGGTCGTTACTTAACGACCATTAGTAACGACCGTTAACTTTTTTTTTCAATTTACAAAAATATACCCCCTCTCACATCCAACCGAAAACAACGCCCACTAAAAATCCCGCAGGTAGAGCGCGGGCAAACCCACTCGTTTAAATCAAGCTTTAGTTGTATCATTAAACTTCCTTTAACTTATCGATACGATTAATTTACATTATAGCTGTAATAATGACATTTCATGTTGGCACTGAGTATCACTTGCTGCATTTGATTATTAAAAATTATCATTCCGGGTGGGCTTGCTAATGTATTTTGGTAAACATGTTGGGTTATGTATTTGCCGACCAATTGATGGGTTTTGGTGGCAGAATAATCAGGTACTCCGTACTTATTATTAAGAGTGTCAATAGGGTTGACCCGGTCGGGTTCGGGTCAATTCGGGTTAAAGTAAAAAATTTATACTCGAACCCGGCCTTATTTGAACTCGGGTTACTCAAGTTCAGGTCAATTCGGATCGAGTCAACCCAAATTTGAGTAAAATGACAAGATTAATTCTCTTATTTACTCTTTTAAATAGAAAATCTATAAATTTATATAAAAAAAATTAAAAAAAATCTTTATTCGGGTCAATCGGGTTGACCCGAAGCCGAGTTAGCCAAAACATTTCAACCCGATACCCGACCCTATTTAGAACTCGGGTTAGTCGAGTTGACCCAAATAAGGTTTTTGACCTAAGTGACCCAACCCGAATAAGCTTATTCGGGTTCGGGTCAGGTCGGCTTTTTTGACACCCCTACTTATTATCATACAGAGATATTGTAGTTTTATACTTCCATTTGTGCAGATCAATATCACAAGGTGCTTTTCTAAGTAAAAAAATCTACCTTTTGACGCTATTCGTGATTATTTCAGTTAATTTCACCATAGTAAGGTCATTAATATGGTGCAGATTGAGGAGTACATTAAGAACCAATGTTGCAAAAATTGGCCTAGGCGGCCTTGTAATCGCCGATTCCAAGCTACCCGACCATACACCTTGAAAAATAAGGCAAATCGGGTGAAAAATCGGTCCGGTCAAAAATCGGTCAAAAATGGTCAAATCGGCCTAATCGGTCAACGAAAGTCAAACTTTTTTTTTACAATGTGACTTTGAATTGTTAACTGTTAACTTTTATTATCTATGTCTATGTTTTGAAAAATGTAACTTTGAAATTTATATATAAAATTTGCAAAACCGATTAATCGCGCCTAGACCGATTACAGGCTACAGGGTGGTCGACCGCCTTGCTAGCGACTCGCAATTTTTGCAACATTGTTAAGAACAATAAAAGAATTTTGACTACAAACTTGAAAAGATAACAAGTGAACCAATCATATCTTTAGGCCTATATTAGTCTTATTTAGTTAGGTCTAAGTATCATTTCTCTTTAATTACATAAGCGGAATTAATATGGTCAATAAAAGAATAAACAACACAATTTCAGCAAACAATTAGTCATTTTATATAAAATAGAATTAATGTGGTTACTAAAAGAGCAAATAACAAAGATTCATTTAAATTATAAAAAGTCACTAACGTAGATGGCTTATAAAGATTTAAAACATAAATGTAATATTGTTGCTCTTTTGAGATTTCAACAGGTCTTCAATTATATAAAGTAACTTAAGAGCTTGGTTTGATCCGCTTTAACTAAGATATGTATAGCTTGGTTTAAGCCTCTTTAGTTTTTTTAGAAAGGCTTGAATAGAACCAACAAAAAAATATACAATACATGGCATCCTACCACAACTAAACAAGATAATTAACTGTGAGTGAGACTCATGAAAAAAAAACAACAAAAAGAAACCAAACACAGACACACTAGATGAAAACTTGGGATAAAGGACAAAACAAACAACTCTCGCAAAGCAACTCAAACTAAAAGTGTACCTATCACAGCCCATAATAGACAATGTCTCCATGAACCTTGACAACTTCACTTATTCCAACTTTAAATAACTAAGCAAAATCCACAAATGGCGATTCCTAAAAACCGATTCCCTAACTTTCAGTAAATCTATTCTTGAGTTTTTCTTGGTTAATTCCTAATAACGATTGTGTTTCCTAAGTGTTTATCTCTGATCTACACGTGATTAACATTGTTTTTATTGGGTGATTCAATCAGATCTGCTTGAGGTGTCGATTTAGGTTTAAATTCGCAAATCGTTTTTTTTAGGGTTTCTTTGAATTCGTTCCTTATTTTTCCACTACTTGCACATTATGGAAGTCGGTTAAGATTATTTATGGGTTATAAATTCATGCCTTAGATCTCTCTAAGGTTTTCGATTGGGGTTTACGTGGATCCCTTGCTTTCTTCTTAGTCGATTTTATTGTTTTATAGTTTAGGGTTTTTTAGGGTTTTGTTTTCTTGTTTTTTCTGATATGGATGATCAAGCAACTCAGCGTGCGAATGAATTGTAGTCTGATAGGATCAAGGCTATGCGTGCTCTCATGAAAAGTTCTCAAGATGTTGTTGCAAGTTTGAATGCTACTAGGGTTTCGTCAAACCCTAGTTCGAATTTGGAGGATGGTGCGTTCTCGGGTATTGCTCTAGGAGATCATATTAGAGTTTCATCTGTGGCTGGAAGACCCTTGAATGTTCTACGTGATGTTAATATTAGTTCTAGGGGTGTGCACGGTTCGGTTTGGGTCGGTTTTTGGCTAAAACCGAAACCGAACCGATATATTCGGTTTTTACAAAACCAAAAACCGAAACTGTTTGGTTTTTTGGCGGTTCGGTTTTTTCGGTTTATTACCGTTTTGGTTCGGTTTTTCGGTTTTAAACCGTTTATATTTGGGTGTGGCTAATTTATATCAAAAAAAATTGTTTTACGTTGAAAATTGGTTATTATTCTTTACTTTTTTTGTCAATTTGAGCCTAATAATGTTTATCCTAAATTTCTATAATTACACACATATAAATGAGACACACACACATGCAAATAAATATATACATAGTATGATCATTATCACTTATGTAATGATATATTGTCAAATAAACATACGTACATGACAAACACAAACATGCATATAAACATTAAGATAAATATATTATAATTACACCCACAAAATGAATATGAATTTAAAATATTTATTTATTTATTTATTTATATTATATAAATTATATATTTTATAATAAAATAGGTTCGGTTCGGTTCGGTTTTTACGGTTTGGTTTTTGGACGAAAACCGAAATCGAACCGAAATTTTTTGGTTTTTGAAAAAGTAAAAACCGAACCATCGGTTTCTAGTTTTGCTCGGTTTTTTCGGTTTTCGGTTCGGTTTTGGTTTTTTTTCGGTTTTTTCTGCTCACCCCTAATTAGTTCTGGTGAGTTACCTAACGAGAAATCGCATGTTGAAATACTTATGGCTACTGGTTCACAACTAAATAGTTCGATTAGGGTCTCTCTAAACCCTAATGAAGATTCTGAAGTGACTAGGGTTCATGAAACAGTAACGAATGATATCCAAGAACCTGTGCAAGTTGATGGGGGTCCAATTGGAGTCTCTCGTTATGCTGGATTGTTTACATCGAATTCGAATACCAACTCTACTAGTATTGGGGAGTCCTTGACGGTGAACCCTAGTTTCGTGGTTGAATCTGGTTCGGTGGAAGATGTGATTACTAGTAACCTTAGTGGTGGAGGGACAAGATTATTTGGGTCTTCATACCCTGATCCCTTCTCTACGCCATCTATTGGTATGGATACTAGTCATTTTCCTAAAGGTGATGGTGTTAAAGTTGCGACTTAAGCAGGTACATTTTTTCATCTCTCGTCTAGCATGGATGGTGGATCATCACCGGTTCATAAGGATGAAAATACTACCAATGTTGAGGATTCTATTGTCCATTCAGTTGACATCAATACTAAACCTATGTCTTATGCTGGTGCTACTAGTGGGAATACTAATCAATCAAGTGCTACATCTAGCTTTCATCATTTGGTTGATGAACCGGTATTTGATGGGGTTAATATTTCCATTCCGCTTAAAGTGGTTGAAAAGGTCAGTCTACGATTTGAACATACTCTTTATGGGTACTTTATAGGTAAAAGAATGGCTTTTCCTGTTGTTGAGTATTATGCTCGATCTAATTGGGCGAAACATGGTTTGAAAAGAATTATGATGAATTCCAAGGGTTTCTTTTTCTTCAAATTTGACTCACGAGCTGGACTTGAGGCTATATTAGAAGGGGGTCCTTGGATGATCCGTAACTCCCCGATTATTCTTAAGAAATGGACCATGAAAACTAGTTTGCAAAAAGAAGAATTGACCCATATTCCTATATGGGTTAAATTGCATGATGTGCCTATTCAAGTGTTTGAGGAGGACGGTATTAGTTTGATTCCTACATATCTTGGAAAGCCTATTATCTTGACTCATACACAAGTTTGATGTGTAAGGATTCTTGGGGGAAGGAGCAGTTTTGCTCGATGTTTAATTGAGATCAATTCGGAGGCTGATTTTAAGGAGTATATTACTATAGGTATACCTGATCTTGATGATCCAGGTTATACCAAGGAGACTATCTGAGTTGAATATGAATGGAAGCCGCCTAGATGCCCTACTTGCAATATATTTGGCACACGGGTGAGACATGCCCTAAAAAGGTTGTGACTAATCCGGTTATGAATGATAATAATGCTTCTAATGATGGTTTCCAGAAAGTTGTAAACAAAAAGCGTAATAACAAAGTGAATTCAGTGGGTAACAAACTTCCTAAAGGGGTTCCGGTAAGTAAAGGTTTTCAAGTTGGAAAAGAGTTCGCCTTTAGACCTAAGGCTCCTAATGTTGGTTTTAATGGTGATAATGGTACCCGTGATGAGCCTAACTCTAGGCCTGGTCCGTCTAACATTAATAATGATGGTGAATCGTTAAATACTAAGGATACCAATGCTAGGCAGCAAGATACGGGTAAGAAGAAGATATCTAATATAGATTCTCCAAACCCGTTTGTTGCCTTGGGTGTTGATGACGATGAGGAAGATGAGGTCGAAAACATTTGGGATGAATCTGAAAATTTGAATCTTTGCCAAACAGGGGCAAACACTCCTGCTCAGACGGTTTTCGATGTTTAGTGTCGCTTCTTAGAATAGCAGGGGTTTGAACCAAGCCCCTAAACAAAAGGAGGTTCGTCAGGTGGTAAATGAGAATAACTTGAGTGTCTGTGCTATTCTTGAATCACATGTTGATGTGGCTGTCATTTATGACACTTGTAAGAAGGTTTGTAAAAGGTGGAAATGGACTTCAAATGGGAATCTCTGTCCTAAAGGTACTCGGATCATCCTTGGATGGAATGATGATCTTGTTGACGTTATGATTATGGCTCAAACCGACCAAGTTATGCATTTGCAGGTTAACATTAGAGCGGACAATAAAGCTTTTTGTCTATTCTATATATACGTTGATAATTACTATGTTGCTCGACGTGCTCTTTGGCATAATCTGGTGGGCCATGCTTCTCTTATGTGTGATAAGCCATGGGTTCTACTTAGTGATTTTAATGCTGCTCTTAATCGTGAGGATCACTCTTGTGGTGGCTATCAGCCCGATATTGCTATGAGGGAGTTTAAAGAATGTGTTCAACAGATGCAAGTCATGGATGTTAATGCTACAAGTCTTCATTTTACATGGAATCAAAAACCTAAAGGCTCCAATGGCATCTTAAAGAAAATTGACAGAATTATGTGTAATTATCATTTTCTTGTTGACTTTCTAGGTTCTTTTGCTATTTTCCAACCTTATCGTTTTTCTGACCACTCTCCTTGTGTGATCCGAATCCCTAAGGTTAGCAGACCTAAACCTAAGCCTTTTAAGTTCTCTGACTTTCTTATTTACAAAGAAGGTTTTCGTGATGTGGTTTCTACTGGTTGGAATCTGAATGTCTATGGGTGTGCTATGTATCGAGTTGTTAAAAGGTTAAAGGGGCTTAAAACTCCTCTTCGTAAACTTCTTCATGATCAAGGGAATTTACATGACCGTGTCATTCGTCTTCGTGTGGAACTAGATGAGGCCCAAAAGGCTATTGATCGTAACCCTTCATGTTCTTTACTTCGCGATGAACATGCTTATTATTTACTTGCTTTTAAGGAAGCCTCTTTAGATGAAGAAAGGTTTTTAAGGCAGAAATCAAAGATTGAGTGGCTTAAAGCGGGAGACGCTAATACGGCCTATTTCCACAGGATTGTCAAAAGTAAGTGTGCTCGCAATAGGATTGAGATGGTGATGGATTCTTCTAATGTCCTTCATGAAGGGAATGCGGTTCCTGGTGCTTTTGTTTCCCATTACAAACAGTTCCTTGGGTTAGAGGGTGCTTCTACCCCTCTTAATGATCAAGGGCTGTTTACTCGGGTCCTTGCTAATCATAAGGCAGAGTTTATGGTAAGGGATGTTTCGGATAGGGAAATCAAAGATGCGTTATTCTCCATGGGGGATGACAAAGCCCCCGGGCCAGATGGTTTTACTGCGGCTTTCTTTAAAAAGTCATGGGATATTGTGGGTGGTGAGATCACTAATGCAATAAGGGATTTCTTCTCTAACGGTAAGCTTTTAAAAGAGCTTAATCATACTATCATATCTCTCATTCCGAAAGTGTCTACACCTGTTAAAATAAATGATTACCGTCCTATTTCTTGCTGTAATGTCTTGTTTAAATGCATTAGTAAGATTATAGCTAATCGTATTAAATAGGATCTTGGTCATTTGGTAAGTATTAATCAATCTGCTTTTGTCTCGGGACGTCGGATTTCGGATAATATCTTGCTTACGCAAGAACTTATGCGGAATTACCATCGTAAACGAGGTTCACCGAGATGTGCGTTCAAAGTTGATATTCAGAAGGCTTATGACACGGTTGATTGGGGATTCCTTAGATCCATTTTAGTAGGCTTTGGGTTTCATCATACTATGGTAGAACGGATTATGGTTTGCGTCTCTACTACATCCTATTCTGTTTGTATTAATGGAGACATGTATGGCTGGTTTAATGGTAAACGTGGGTTACGACAAGGTGATCCATTGTCCTCATATTTATTTACATTAGTTATGGAGGTTTTAACTCTTATCTTGCAGCGTAGAGTGCAAAACACAGAGGACTTTTAGTACCATCATCTTTGTGAACAACAACGCATTGTTAACCTATGTTTTGCAGATGATCTTTTCTTGTTTACTAGGGGTCATCCAAATTCTGTTCGGGTTATTATTGATGCTTTGGAGGAATTTAAAAATGTTTCGGGTCTTGTCCCAAGTATTCCTAAGAGTACTGCTTTCTTTTGTAATGTCCCGATTGGTTTGAAGGCTAGTATTCTTAGCTCTATGCCGTTTGCTGAAGGTATACTACCTGTTAAATACCTTGTTGTTCCTCTTATTTCTTCCAGGCTTTTGTATCGTGATTGTAAGGTTCTTGTTGAAAAGCTTGAAATTCGGGTTAATGATTGGAGGAATAAATTCCTATCACTTGCTGGTCGCCTTCAACTTATGAGATCTGTCTTATCTTCCATGCATATTTATTGGGCTTCAGTTTTTATCCTTCCTGTTTGAATTATTCATGAATTAGAACAGCTCATGAGAGGTTTCTTATGGTTCCATGGGGAGATGAAGAAAGGTAAGGCTAAAGTGGCTTGGGAGGCTGTTTGTTTACCTCATTGTGAAGGCGGATTGGGAATTCGCAGATTGGATGACTTTAATGTTGCTTGTATGGCTTCCCATGTAAGGTGTATTCTCATTAATAAAGAGTCTTTATGGGTTCAATGGATCCATTCGTATAAGCTAAAGAGTAAGAGCTTTTGGGACGTTCCGTGCTTGGGTGATGTAAGTTGGGGTTGGCGAAAGCTTCTTCAAATTCGGACTCGTATTTGACCTTTCATTTGGCATAAAATTAATAATGGGAGGTCTACTTCTATGTGGTTTGATAGATGGGCTGATTCTTTCCCTCTTCGTGATATGCTTACGGTTAGAAACATTGTTCGTTCTGGCTTTTCTCTTTCAAATACGGTTAGTGACCTTGTTTCTAATGGTTCTTGGAGATGGCCTCATGATTGGTCATTTAGATTTTCGAATATTGTTAATATTCTTGTTCCGAATATTAATAACGAGTCAGATGATATAATTGTATGGCGTAATGTTTAAGGGGTTTTTCAACGCTTCTCGGTTGCGGAAGCATGGGATTCTCTTCGATTAAGAGCTGATGTTATTGATTGGTATCATGTAGTTTGGTTTCCTCATTGTATCCCCCGACATGCTTTACATATGTGGCTCGTGATCAAGGAGAAGCTGAAGATTCAAGATAGGCTGTGGCAATGGGACGTCGGTCCTAGTATTGACTTAAACCTGCTTAGATGCCCCTTGTGCGATATGGTACCTGATTCTTACTCTCATTTATTTTTTGAATGTTCATTTGCTTCTTAGGTTTGGTTTCAGGTTCGTGCTTTTACTGGCATGTCTTCTGTGCCTCCTCACCTTATGGATGTCCTTGCATTTCTTATTCCATCTAAGGGATCCTCGATTTCCAATGTTATCTCTCGGATTGTTCTTGCTGCTACGACTTATTGCTTATGGGATGAACGAAATTCAAGATTGTTTAAGAAGAAGAAGTCGACTGCGGATCAGATTGTTCAACTTATTACTTCTTTAGTGTTGATGAAGCTTGTTACTTTCAAGTTCAAGAAGATGTCTACCGGGTCTCGTTTGATGCTAGACCAATGGAAGATTCCAAGCTCTTGTTCTGACCATGATAGGAGTTCCAGGTGAGGGTTGTACTCTTTTTTCCTTATCCAAGGTTTTTCCCATTGGGTTTTTCTTGGTAAGGTTTTTTAAGGAGGCAGACTCTCCTGGATTGTCTTCACTCCTAATCATATAAGAGACGACATCTGAAAGTAGCTGCCTCAAAAGAAACCCTAGAAGCTTCATCGAAGCAACGGCGTCAGAAATGTTGCGACGCCATCGCGGTCTATTTTCCTATATATAAAAACTCGTTTTAGGGTTTTTAGTATGTAACTTTTGGGAGACGAACCCTAACTTTAATAGTTTGAGTGTAGCAGCTTTTGGGTCGTTTTTAGGGGATCAAAACCCTATTGTATCAGCCTTGAATCCATGGTTTAATCAAGTGAATTTTATTTATCCCTAATCACTTAATACGTCTATGTGTTTTGTGATGAATTCTTGTTCTTCTCCTTTATTTAACATGCTAGGTTAGATCCTTTAGTATTTACTTATAATTGCATGAAACTTAGTTTGTAGATCCTTTTAATGTTGCTTCTTGTGATGAATGTGCGCGTTAGGCTTTAGAAAACTAGCCATAAGATATTAAATTGCATAGACGTCTAGGGAAACACGAGTGTGTAGAAAGAATACCATCGGTAACAGTCTTCATACTACCTTACCCCTAATATGGTTGATCCCTCTTAAGTGTTTTAAATGCATGTAATATACTCTTAGGGGCCTTGTAACAGTCTTCATACTACCTTACTTGTGCGTTGCTGTTAACAATAAGATATCACTAACAAAGGATGATCCGGAGGTCGGGGAGGATTAAACAAGAACTTAGCCATTATTATATTAAGAGAGAAAAGGAAATATGTGTATGTGTTTTTAAGAGAGAGAATACACACACACCTTTTGAGAAAATACAAAATGAATCCTCACCCTTCCATGGAAGTATGGAGGGGGTATTTATAGTCCAAACACAACTAAACTATCCTAAATAGTCTAATCTAGTCCCTGCGTGTTTGACTATTAATGAACTAACGTAATTTCATGTAAGTCAACATATTTTAAGGCTAACAATCTTCCCCCAATATGTGGACGTACGAAATTACTTACAATGTTTCTATCAAGTACAATTACAATTATATAAAGTCTTCTAAAGCATTTCCAAAGCTAAAGATGTCTTTTGAGTTCTCCTTGTCTTGAAACTTATACTCCAACTTGGATCTTCATTGTCTTTACTTGTTCTGGAACCATTGTAGTATGCATGAGTTGGATTAACTTCCCCTCAATTCATGCAGCATGTCTTGAAAAGCTTTCTTTATAGACTCCTTTTTTGGCGAAGTTTCTGAATCAGCTTCCCCCCAAACCAACATCCATATCTTGAGCAGATTCTGAAACATTGATGTAGTTTCAACCATCTTTTATATGTCAGTGATGTGCACAACGAAATTTTATAGAAGAAAAACCACACTAAATACCACTGCTTCTTGTCATTAGGGCTTGGTGAATATTCGTTCGGGGGTACATACGAGAAATCAGCAACAATTCTTCTCACGTATGCAGAATACTTCATAAACCATACTAAGTAAAGTAGTCTACACTACATCCCCTTGGAAGTTGACCTGGTAACATCAAAGTCAACTATGTCCCGGATGTACACATTTTCCCCCATGATGGTTGCAAACTCTCGGAAGCATCATTGTTGTGTACGCACATATACTCGAGAAGTTCTTGTCTAAAGCACAAATCTTGAATTCCAAATGAACCATTACCCTCTTGTCTTCAGAAAGCGTAGAGGAGATGAAGCAAGAATTAAGAAAACTTGGTATAATCAAGGTCTTGTATATGAATGTCGTTGAATAACTTTGAGAATTTTGCTTAGACTATGAAGTACCATTGTCTTAGAATTGGACAATAATATCCCATGAGAATTGCTTATTACATCTCAACCTTTAAACTCTCTGGCTAACTTATCAACCTTGTATTCTGTCGGCTATTGCTGTGACCACTTGGTGAAGTAAACCCGATGTGCCAAACTTGAAAATGAAGTAAGATTCCCCAAATTTGTTACTTAATCTTGCACTGTTGTTGATTGAAGAATGGTGCAAGATTAAATCTATAAGTACTCTATACCCAACCAGAAAAGTATAAGAAGTACAACACCTCTTGAAATTATCCACATCGACATTTGCGTGTGACACTGAGTACTACAATGTAACTCCTTTAAGTGATAGTTATCCAGGTCTTCAACCAACCACCCCGACTACTGGAAACTAGATAATTCAAGTCTCAATCATAAGCTGTATACGTTCAAGCAAGTCATCAATCGATAGATTGGGTTTAAAGAAAAGGGGTAGAAAATAGAAGGAAGTTTCGATGATGAAATAAGTAGACGCCTTCGTAAAACTCACTTCAATGTCAAATAAGGGATACCAAATCAACTCCGTGATCACTTGTCATCGTAATCCGAATCTTTAGCCGTTTGTCGTTTTAGTAAATCTTATTCGGATCGTTTGTAGTGTTATGTATCGTGTTTGTTGTGTTGTTGTTCAAGAATGTCGTTAAACTAGGACAAATGTTATTTTTGAATGTCGTTAACGAATAAACATCGTCTAGTTCAACTTGTCGTGATAGCATTTTATTACCCGGCTTGATCCGAGAATCCTAAGCCCAATCAATAAACCCCAATATCTGGCCCATAACTTGAAATACTCGGCAGCCCAACATCAATAGTCATTAAAACATTCAGCCCATGATATCAAAATGCAGCCCAACATCATTTATAAAACGCAGCCCATTAAAATGATACAAATGTCGGCCCAGTTGGTTCTCATTTTGTTATAACCGGCCTGCCTAACAAATTATACCCAATCTATGAGATTAAGGTAAAGATGTATATAAGTCAACTAATCCCTTAAATCACTCCACATTTACCTAACCCTAACCCTTGTGATAACCGCCCCATCTCCTACATCATTCGTAACCAAAAAAACAAAGATGATATCTCTTTTTATTCTTGATTTGCAATTAACCCAAATCGTCAAACCCACATCTCATCTTCATACCATCGAATCCATATCTCAACCAACAACAAGATCATATTATCATTCGTATAATCAAACCCAAACGAATCATACATGATCTTTCTTCACACAAAAACAAAGCAACGTCCACCCTTTTTAGAGTATAATCGGTTTAAAGGCTTGAAGATCTCATAAGAGGTCTCGGGTAGGTTCTATGTTGGTTGTTTATGCTTTCTTTAAACGAAACAGAGAAAGAGGATGACATAATTGTTATCATTCTTACTCTATATTCGAATATATAAAAAAAAGCTTTGCTTTTTATAGATCCACGATGAGTTTTATTTTTGTGAAATTGATCTTTATGATCATCACATATATGAGTGGCACAAAAACAGAGAACTGAGATCATTATTTTTTTCGTTTTGATTCGATTCATGATGGAGATGGAGAAAGGATAGGTTTGATGAGTGTGGTGAATGATTATATGTGACGATGAACTACTTTATAGATTGTTGGATTTGATGGTGTGTTGTGAATGATGTGGCTGTTATTGGATTATTGTTTAGGCTGTGATGATGTTTGATGTTGATTGTTGTGGTTTGAATGAGTTTGTTTTGTCTTTCTTTTTCTTGTGTACAGACCATGACTCAATGAGTTTTGACCGGGTCAACTCGGTAAATACCGAGTTGACTCGGTTGGGTTGTGGTTCCACCAAACCGCCACCAAGCAACCACCAAACCGCTGCTACTGTAACCCCAAACTGCTACCATGTTTTAAATTGGGCAGCGGTTTGTTTAGACATGACCATGAAAAAGTCTTCTTAAACATGTATGTCAAACCGCTGTGGGCAAATCGCCACGGTGGCCAAACCGCCATGGTAAACCGCTACGGTGGTCAAACCGCCATGGCAAACCGCTACGGTGGTCAAACTGCCACCTGTCACTGTCGTACTTTTCCTTAAAAACCGGATCTGGATTTTTCTTTTTGTCCAAACCGCCACTAGGAAAAGAAATATGCAAACCCAGATTTATTTCTTGTATAAAATTGTCTTTTAAGCACAAAAAAGTAGATGTACAACTAGATATGAGATAGAACTTATAACAACAACAATAAACAACATCCTTGGCTGTTATTTCATGGTTGATTCTTAGGAGAAGAACACTTGTACCGTGAAAAAGAAACTGTTAAAAAAACAGTTAACAAACAACCTGTTACAACAACCTGCTTGGTAAAATGAATAACAAAAACAACAAACAATTTCATGACTTTTTCACAAGAAAAAAAACACAAAAATTATTAGTAGTAAAACCATGTATGAACGGTAACCGAGACATCATGAATGAACAGTAACCGAGACAGCAACAAACATGATACAATACACCCCTGCAGCTCTGATGCCAATTGTTAACAATAAGATATCACTAACAAAGGATGATCCGGAGGTCGAGGAGGATTAAACAAGAACTTAGCCATTATTAGATTAAGAGAGAAAAAGAAAGATGTGTATGTGTTTTTGAGAGAGAGAGAATACACACACACCTTATGAGAAAATACAAAATGAATCCTCACCATTCCATGGAAGTATAGAGGGGGTATTTAAAGTCCAAACACAACTAAACTATCCTAAATAGTCTAATCTAGTCCCTGCGTGTTTGACTGTTAATGAACTAATGTAATTTCGTGTAAGTCAACATATTTTAAGGCTAACAGTTGCCTTAACGGAATATTACGTAGACGGCGTTTTTGTGTAATTCATTCATGACTTATGAAAACCTTACACATGTCATCACAAGTGTGACAAAGCAACAGAATTAGGAGAAGCAAACTAAGAAGTAGTGCATGATTAAGTAAATACATTCGTTTATCATATAGTTATCACCAAGGTAGTTTAGATTTATATTTAGTTTAATTAGCTAAAACCAAACCAACCTCTTAAAACCTAAATTTTATCTGCTTTCTATAAAATATAAAAACATAAAAATAATCTTCTCTCACCCCTTAGACCTTTGTTATATTATGTTCGAGCCTTCTCAACCTATTCCCCTAGGGAACGATAACAACCTCGAGTCTTACCTGACTACACTACAACGGTTAGGTGCTCTGCCTAGGGAGTTGTAAAACTTCTTGTTGAAGTCTAACGACAACCGCATCACATAACTACTCTTAACTTTGGCCTATCCCTTATAACAGTCATAGCTAAATGTCTTGCAGCGAAGCGCATGTTTTCATCCGCATTTTGACTATAAATTTAAAAAGATAACAAGTGAACCAATCATATCTTTAGGCCTATATTAGTCTTATTTAGTTAGGTCTAAGCATCATTTCTCTTTAATTACATAAGAGGAATTAATATGGTCAATAAAAGAACAAACAACACAATTTCAGCAAACAATTAGTCATTTTATATAAAATAGAATTAATGTGGTCACTAAAAGAGCAAATAACAAAGATTCATTTAAATTATAAAAAATCACTAACCTTGAGTAGATGGCTTATAAAGATCTAAAACATAAGGCTACATGCTCGTGAGCCAAACATGTAATATTGTTGCCCTTTTGAGATTTCAACACGTCTTTAATTCTGTAAAGTAAGTTAAGAGCTTGGTTTTGATCCACTTTTACTAAGATATGTATAGGTTGGTTTGAGCCTCTTTAGTTTTTTTATAAAGGCTTGAATAGAACCAATAAAAAAGAATACAATACATGGCATCCCACCACCACTAAACAAGATAATTAACTGTGAGTGAGACTCAAGAAACAAAAAAAACAACAAAAAGAAACCAAATACAGACACACTAGATGAAAACTTAGGATAAAGGACAAAACAAATAACTCTCATAAAGCAACTCAAACTAAAAATGTACCCATCATAGGCCCATAATAGACAATGTCTCCATGAACATTGACAACTTCACTTATACCAACTTTAAATAACTAAGCAAAATCCACAGACATGATGTAGAAATTGAAGCCACTGTACCACTTGCAGCACACCAGAATTCGAACGGAATAAACTGAACAGCGTCTCTTTCAAAACTGAAAAACGACATATAAAAGTACTACCTTATTGGAAAGTGCACTCAAGATTCTGAAAAGTGTCACTTCTAGCAAATCTGAAACTCGAACAGTAGAATGAGCAAAACCATTACCGAGGCCTATTTTTTAAGGGGTCCATAACCATTGTTGCCAATCTATCCTTTTATATTTAGGTCTAATTCTTAAAATGGTCCAAAATCAAAAGTGAAATGCCTCTTTCACCTTTTCAGTGTTCTTTTCTCAAACTAACCCAACAAAACTTGGCAACTGAGCAACTTAATAAGAAATTGACATGTGTCCAAGTGTGTAAGAGATGTGTAAGGTATTTATACATGTTTTGTATAGGGCAACTTTTATAATTTGGGACAACTGTACTTTGATCAACTGATTTTTTAGTAATTTTACAATATTATTTTATGTTAAAATATTACTGTGGCAACTTATACATTAGGGCAACCAAATAATATTTTTTTGGGAAACTACTTAGTGGGTGTAGTTTTTAATAATATTTATGTTTTTCAATTTTATTGTATTTCATTACTCGTAATATTTAGTGTGTGTATAATACACACGAGAAATACCCTTCGTCTTCTCCCGCTCTCTAACGCACACTCCACAAAGGAACTCCGGCTCTTTTTCCACCATTATCATCTACCTTCATATTATTTTTTTTGTTCTTTGCCTTCAAAAACAGGTCATTAATGTCTTCATTAACAGTTTCATAATTCAATTTTTGATAGAAAAATGTGGTATTCAAGATACTATTATTTTATAACCGGGCATGAATTTTTAAACACACGCACACAGCTGCTCTAATTGACAAAAAAAAAAAAAACCCATTAGATACTAGTACAATATGTAAATTCATCACTTATAGGGTATCAAATTAAATTATACGGCCTGAATCACGGGAGAAGATAAGATAACGAGAAAGATTCACCGTCTTGATTCTTCATCATCGTGATTCTGATATGAGAAGAAGTCAATTAATGATGATGTGAGACAAGGAAGATGATGATTAGGTGACGGTCATCCAAGAGTAAATCGGTTGTTTGGGTAGAGATAGACCGGTTCATCATGTTTTGTGTGTGTAACGTCCGAACATACACACTTAAATTTTATTGTATTTACTGTAATGTATTATTTTTATATAATTGAAGTTAAAGTATTATTTTTAATATGAATGTAACTACTTGTCAAAAAGTTAACTTTTATAAATGTGTAGCTAAGACTTGATTGTTTATTATGGTTAGTTTTATATTAATCGAATTTTATGTGTCAGATTGCGTAATAGAATGTTTTTGGTGGTGGTTAATCTTGAATTTTCAAGTTTCTGATATGTGTAGTTAATAATTATGCTAAATTTTCTTAATACAATATTTTATTTACGACTTATCTGGTTTTGGACTTATGTTTCATAAGCTCACTTTTTGTGGCTTATTTTGAAACTTTTCTTATCATGTCATAATAAGCGTTTATAAGCTGAAATGTTACAAAAAAACCACACAAAGTGAGCTTATGAAACATAAGCCCAAAACCAAATAAGCTACAAGCTGGTTATATAAGCTGAAAAAAACCCGGGGTGTTTGTTTAAGCTTATATAGTGGTTTTATGGCTTATGTGGTTTTCGGCTTATGTTTCCTAACCTCTCTTTTTGTGAAACTTTTTGGCTTATATAACCTTATTGTGACATGATAAGCTTATCTAAGCCGAAAAGTTTCATAATAATCTATAAAAAAATGAGCTTATGAAAACCACATAAGCCATAAGCCCGCTATTTTTAACCTTAAAGAAACACCTAAGTGTTTATTGGGCATTTATGAGAAGTTTTGATATTTAGATTTTGTGATTTGTATTAAATGATTGCTTAAATTGTGGTGTGAAGTTGATATTAAGAAGGATTCTTATAATTAGTAAGTTTTGATCAGTCGTTAGAGGTTTGCTGCTTTTAGAAGTTATTTAGCTATATCGATTATTCCCTGTGCGAGATAATACTTTTTGGATTGTGAATTTGGGTGCTTTAGACCGGTATCAACAAAAACAATTTTAGATCTTAGTTTTCGTCGGTTGATATTTTGTGCCTGTTCTAATGTACTGTTGATTTGTTGAGGTTAAGTGAGTGTTGTTATTTACCAGATGAGTACATATACTGTAAATTAGTTGGTAGATTAAAGTTCAGACAAACAAGTAATAATAATTGATTAAGTAATTTTTGCATTACTATGGGGATTAATGTGCAACATACAAAACATCAAGTTGTTGGGTTTTCCGTCATTTTTGTGTGATATTTATCTGATGTACTATAAGAGATAAATCCGTAAATGTGTTGTTTGCTATGTGATGGTAGTTATTACTATTAGATGGGTACATATGCTATAGAGTTGCGATACTTGCATGATGTCTAGCGTATCCTCATCTCTAAGCAACTGGGATGCAACTTCTTTTAAGAAGTGACACTTAACTTGATTGATATGTTTCCTATTAAACTATGAGGGGATTCTATCGACATTTCAACAACAATCTCTTGTTTCTAAAGTTTGTGTTACCTAATGATACAGCTGCTGATGTATTCTTGTGGAGTAACAAGAAGATATATGTAGTGGTTACAGTTACTTCTAGCATTGTGAATAATAAGCTACTATATTAATAGTAGGTGATACACAATATAGATAAGTTTGTTGATTCATGCCAATTTTTTGCTACACTTTGCCAAGTTGGGATAAAATTAAGAGACAGTTTTGCTTATGTATGCTCAAAAATTCATAAGGGGATCATTTAATTGAACATGGTATCGCACGTTAACCGATTACATTCACTACTTAGATAAAACTGTTGCATCCATGCTTTTTCTCGTGAAGGGAAGAATTAATTAGTTTATCTCACAGTTATTGCTTATTTGCTATTAGTACTATTAGTATTTGTTACATAGATATTTGGTAATATGATATTGTCCTCCTTTATCTTCTAGAAAGACAGTGGCATTTCACTCTTCATATGTTTTTTTTTCAACTCTTTTGTAGGCTAGATCTTGGTCTCTTGATGGTTCACTTAAGCTTAAAAACGTGCTTGGTTATGGAGATAACTGGTATAGTTCTTTGTCGTATGACTGGGATCAAACTACAGAAATCAGTACTGGCGTATCTTTGCCTAAATTCATGAGGTTGGGAAACCCTGTTATGGCTCATCTATCTCTGCTGTCTCAGGATTGGCTCAAGTTCACATCTTACAAAGAGCGAACCGTGGGCCTATCGCTTGGCATAATCAACCAGGAACCATGACTTAGCATATAATCTCTCCTGGCGAACCCTAACCGATCCATCATAATTGACTTCAACATCAGTTAGGAGGCAGCTGGGACACAATTTGTTATCACATCTGAAGTACACTTTTAAGATCGACAAAAGGAATTCATCTGTTAGACCAACAAAAGGGTTTGCTTTTGTTTCCACTTTTCACTTGGTGGCATTTTTCCTGATTCTCGGAGTGTGCGTTATATCCACCAGGTTTGTGATCTTTCATGCCAAAATAATAAGATAAGTGGTATAATTATGCGGCCAGGAAACAAAATAATAAGATAAGTAATCGTTAAGTGTTTAGCTTTCTATTTTTAATTATTTATGAGGGGTGTTTTTTTTGCTTATTCTGGGCTTACGTGGTTTATGTAAGCTTATTTCATAGGCTTGGTCCTACTGATACATAAGCAAATTAGTAATAAGCAATCCAAAGACCCATAACATGTTAAAACTTTATAGAACCTATTGAAGTAATAACAATCCAAACACCCATAACAGGCTAAAACTTTATAGAACCTATTGAACCTCCAAGGTATTGTGTTTCACCTACATTAATACTTGATTCTTCAAAGGTATCGATACATAAAACTAAATAGTTTTGGTGGCAGAATGTACGGGCTTGGTAATCTTATAAATTTGTTCGGGTCAAAACGGCTAATCTTTCTATGGGTTGAAGTGGGTAAAATTTGCCAACTGTAGCGCTAATAGATAGGTAGATGTATTAAAATGCTAAACGTTGATTGTGAAGATGATGTATGGTAGCTTACAATTGTAGGTAGGAGTAGCTGGATTCGAGGGTGATAAATCTGCAAGAACGTTTAACGCAAAGTCGATTGAGATTGTTTGGTGGCCAATTTGGGATGAAGAGTTTGAATCTCAGATCATATTGCTTTACTAAGGATTGAAGTTAAAGATAATGCCACTATGAAGAAAAATGAGTAACAGAAAATGAAAGAAGTACAACCTTATAAATTGATGGCATTATATGTCTCATGGTTGGTCAAGCTTTTGAAGTTTGGCATGAAGGCACAATCACTTTTGCTCCTACTTACAAGTACCATCCCAGTTGTGACGAGTACTATCTTGGTACGAAAGGCAAAAATAAACGTCATCCATCATGGTAATATATCTGTTTTATTTTGCGTATAATTCACTTATAAGGTCTTCTTTTAGGTCAAAATGTATTACTAAAGTTTCTAGAAACACCTTTCTCAAAATGTATTACTAAACGTCATCTATCACGGACAAGCCTCTGTTAAATTTAATGGTAACAGTTTTTTTTAATCTTATCTTATATGTACCATTTTAGTTTCTCGCTGAATTATCTATACAGGAAGTTGTTTCACCATATGAAAAGTAAAAACCTATCAATGCGTGTTTTCAATATGCCATATTTATGATGCAAAAGTGAATTCCTTTATGAGTTTAAATTTGTTTGTGAGGAGTTGCATTGCATTTCTTAAAGTTGAATGCATGAATTTGAATATGGGGTTTTAAAGCTAAGTTCTTGAAGCCATAATCAAATTGTGATGTATGAATTACTGCTATTTAATTTGTAGTTTGTATCAATGCTCAACTTTTATGTAGTAAAAATGGGACAGTTTTGACATCCAGGTCAAGCACACCTTTAAATATATGTCTTTTTCCAGGTTTATAAAAGAAATCAACTGTGAAACTGATTAAAGCCTATGGTCTGACCCAAGCTTACATGGCTGATTCTGTAACTCAGAGTTTTTCAGCAACCCGTACCGTAAGTTGTCTAAATTTAATTCCAAAACTCTTGCTTCTTTATACCATTTTGTGATTTAATAAATTGTTAGAATGGCACCGTAAGTCTAACTCAAATTGTTTTTTCCTACTTGCAGGTAGGAACTGTGGTCCGAAAGCTAATGTGGTTGTTATATCTCAAACTTATCTGCGACATTTATTTGAAGAAGGAAACTTATCTGTGCATATCATATTGCGCAGTCATGTAAGTTCTGCTATCCTTTGGTTCATTGGTTGTTATATCTCAGACTGTCTTATTGCATTGTACTTTAAGATGTTAGAATCGGTTTGTAAGGAAAATAGGATATCAAGGATGGGAGATTGTTTCTTAACGACACCGAGTCGATTTTCTTTTGTAAAAGTGGGTCGATCTTGGCAGTAGTTAACTATTAATGAGCCAGATTTCCACAAAGTTAGGCAATAATGAAATGGATCAAACATGTCAATCGATTTTGAAGTACAATTAGCGTGTATTGATTCTATTTAAAAGAGGGTCGATATCGCATTGATAGATGTTGTAATACAAATTCAGTATATTAATTATATAAGGGACAAACAGACAATAAAAATGTTTGCTGGCCAATTTAACCAATTCAAATATGGCCTAAAAAATATATAACTAGAGTTCGAGTCTTTGAAATAATATTCATTTTGCCATCTTATATGTTTTGACTTTAAAAGAAAGAGAAGCCCGTGGCTGGTAAGTTCTCACAAATCTAAGTAGATTTAATGACTTACTTTATAGCCTTTAGTTGGCTTCAATGTATCTAGGTAAGCTTTCAAGTTTTGTTTTGGGTACAATGCATTAAGATATTATAGCCTACTTGAAAAGTAATATGAGTTGAAGATCTCCAGTACTTAAGCGCTGCTAAATCATAAGCTCTAGCAACCTTCTCTTCTATATCATGTTTAACTCATCAGCATATTGTTATTAAGTTATTTTTGAATAAAAAAATAGTAATTATCTCTTCTATGCATTTGTAGGTGCCCTCCTGGACAAGCACTGCAGATTTTCAGGTGGCTTTGGAAGAATCTAATTTTTACGCTTGATTTTTCAGTTGTTAGGAAATCAAGCCATGTTACTGTTGACATCTTTGTTTTAGCATTGTGAGATTTGCACTTTATATTTTATGAAGGCTTAGAGTTTAGCGGTTAATACTGAGTACCGCTTTATACAAAACGCGCCGCAGCGAAGCGCGGGTATCAAAATCTTGTTCATAAACAAGTAAGGTGTTTAAAGTTGAGTTTGTCTTGGTTTTCCGTAATAAGTTGTCAGGTTAACTGGTCTTGCCACAGGTCTCCTCCAACCATTCCAAAAGTTAAGATTCCGGAGGACACACTTCGTCAGGTTGTTGGTGCAGTAAGGATTGAAGTTAATAATTTCCTTGGCATGTTACGTGATGTTGCATCTGGAAGAGATCTGAAGAAGTTCCTCGCTGTAAGTGTATTTAAAATGTTTTATGTACAAAATTGAGGTACTGTTTTTGACGTAAGTTGGATATTATTGGCAGGTCGTTGCTGCATTGTGGGTTCTCTCTATTGTTGGTAGCTGGTGTAATTTCTTGACATTGTTCTATATAAGTAGACCATTTGTTCTCTACCATCTTATATTATAGGTTTTTACCATCTGGTTATTATTGATGCGTTTATATTATGACACTCGCGTTCATCAGTTACCTTGTCCAGTTACATTCTCTGTTACTAATATTTTTCATTTTTTATATGGAAACAACTTTTGTGGCTCTACACACAGTCCCTGTTCTGTATGAGAAGTACGAGGACCAAGTTGATGCATGTGCAGAGAAAGCAATGATTGAGTTCAAGAAACAATATGCAATCTTTGATGCCAAGGTTCTGAGTAAAATCCCAAAAGGTCCCCTGAAAGGCAAGAAAAATGCTTGAATGATTGTAATTTCTTGGCTGTTTCAACCCACCTCTGATGTCGTTTTATTCTGCTAGAAGTTAGCCATGTTTACTAAGTTTAGATATATCAAAATGGTCGTTATTTGTATTACTTTATTATCTCAGAAGATGATTAGTGGCTATGTTGTTTCAAGAATTTGGATGCTTTGGTAGCGTGTACATAAACAAAAGTTGTCAAATGGTGAATCAAAGCTTGTGTGTTTTTCCTCTGTGCTTTTGGCCTAGCTGAAAGTTGCGTTTCTCTTAGATGGCACTTTATGGGTTTTGTTTTTTGCTAATATCTATGAAGGGTACATGTTAAGATAACGCTCTGCATTGGTGCATATCATTGCTCATAGTGCCTTTATAAGCACCCGAACTTGGTTATATTTTATGTTTTTCCTGATCTGTATTTCTGAGCAGTCGTGACTGCCTACTGCACGGCCATATTGGGGATTGGAGGCTGACTGATTCCAGCGATTGCTTATGGTCATCGGTCATCACTGCCAACTCTTGGGAAATAGACTTTTTCAGGATTAGCATTTTACTATGATTTGATCAGTTAAGTGAAAAGCAACCAATACTTTGCTTTTTGTATTGGGGTATAGCGGAAAGAATCACTTGTTTAGGAGAATTCTGATCATCTGTTAATATTACATTGCCTTTCAAAGAAATCTGTTAATATTACAACGAAGACTGAACCAATAGAATATCAACCGAACCCAGTCAGAGATCACGGATTTGCAACTTCAAATAACCCATCAATTACATGTCCAATTAGACCAAAAAAGCTACTTGCTGCGATAAGTTATCTCACGTTACATCATGAACTTCTTGACATAAGTTATACTTCATGTAATGAAGTTCATGACGTAACGTGAAAAATGGTTGATTTGGTCATGGTTCGTCTCTAATGGTTTAAACTTAAAGTGCCTTGCTACCACAACTCATTTGAAAAATAATATAAGTTACATAAATTGCAACACTAATGAGTATTAGAAGCCTGACCCCTAAGTCATTTTACAATGTAGAAACACATCATCCATTTTGAATCACATAATCCATTTTGACGACACAAGATTCCAATCCTCGAATAAGAGGGAATCTTAATAGTAATTGTACATATACAGTGAGATTTCAGTCTTAAAACTCAATAGAACAAGAAGCTCAACCTAGGACAGTATGAAAAAAAACCAGTTTGTAACCTTTCTTCAGCTCTAAAATAACTTCACAATAAACTACATGTATAGCTATCAATAACTCATCAAGGAACACCAGCTCCATTGCAATCCGATAAAGAATATGCCCAGCTCTAGTTTAGGGAGAGACCATGGAGTTCTATCTATATATATGGAAAACCTAAATACTTTCAATCACTTGGCAGGTTTCGTTTATGGTAGACGTGAAGATGTTGGTGTGCCACAAAATGCAGAATTTAGGATTGTGGGATATGATGAGGTTTTGTATGGTACTTAGGTGTTTTCATTTAATCTAATCTGCCAAGTGGAGATTCCAAAGCATGATCATCAACCAACCAAAGCCCATAGTCATGAAACCGCTTTATCTTCTTTTCAAAACCAACAATGTAGTTGTTATGAATAATCACATGTTTTCCCTTGGTTTCTTTCACCCATGTCTTGTTCTTGAAGTATAGTCCACCAGTTGGAAATGCTGCTTGAGGAAGCAGGTACAGGTCGACCTGCAAAGATATATTCTTATTACATAAGGATACTTGAAGATATGATTACCTTCTGTTAAATACAGTTGTATACTTAGAGAGTGACACTCTATAGCTTGAATATATAATTACCTTCCCTTGAATCCTAGTAGAGTTCACTATAGAGTTCTAATAGCCATTTTGAGATATAAGAATGTCAAATTACTGTTAACCTTTAGATGAAAGAAAGATGATGCGAGTTTGCCACATGTGTGCTTTACTATAATGACGAGTTCGGTAACAATATTTAGTGGTTTTCATGCATTTTAAAAGTTTATTAACTGGACAAGATGCTATGAAATTCCTAAGTGCACCACTGATTTGCACTTCTTATACTTGATCTATTAAAATGTTCAGACTTGAACATAAGTTATGGACCTTGTCATTTAATTAAACCCATGACGAGGGTGATATTTCCTACCCAACATATAGATTTTACTTGGCTATTAAACACGTGAGGTGGTGAAACTAAAAAACAGAATGTACAAGAAACACACCTGCTCAGCAGTTTTTTTTAAAGCCCAGTTGAAAGCAGGCTGGTCATTAGCTTTCTTTGCTCTAGACCAAGGTTGATCTTTAAGCTCTTCAATCCACTTTTTCATGACTAATCTCGCACCCAGAGTTGGATGCATATATATCATACAGCTGCATATGTAAGGCCGCCCTTTTTTCCCTAGAGGTGGCAAGACATTAGGGTGGTCGAGTGGTTTTACCTGCTCATGATAAAAACACATACTCAGGGCAAGTCTGCATCATCATAGGAACAAAAGCACATCTAAAGGCTATAAGCAAAATAAGTGATATCAGGTGGTCAGGTCGTGTACTCATTCATGTCAATATTAATGACTTACAAAAATTAACACATTTGTTCATAAATAAATGTAGCACCTGATACTAAAAGCAAACACAGTACTTACAGGAGTCATGTCATCCATAAAATACACATCATGATTTCCTTTTAGATAAGGAAATGGGTCTGCTAACCAAACCATATCGACATCATTGTACATCACGTTATATCCAAGTTCTAGTATGTGTAGTAATTGTAGTGAGAAGGAAGATCCAACCAAGGCCCAAATACAGTTCTTCTAAATAGGTTCAGACGATTAGGATTGGATGACAATAGACGTTTAATTTCTGGAAGTAATTTCAAAGCTGACCTAACAACTACTTTAACATCATACGACTGAATGGAATCAGTCATGTTATAAATTGATAGAGGAGAAAGTATGGGTTGATTGATTAAGGGATTACTGTGTATTTATGATGCGAGTGTGTGTTCATGGATGGTCAATTGTGTTTTTTGTGTGTGTTTGGTTAAGGTTGATGAAGGAAGAACAGTGACGATCTATGTGTATTTGGTATATAAAAAGTTAATTTTGAATTTTTTATTAGTTAATAGGGATTTTGTCAAGGAAAAAAAAGGTACTTTTAAAATAATAGTTGCCCTAAGGAACTGGTTGCCTAAAGTACTAGTTGCACAATACCTAAAATAAGATAACCTGTTAAAAAGACAAAAATGTCCAGTTGCCTAATACATAGTTGTCCTAATAATACTAGTTGCCCTACAGACATAAGGGTACATATACCTAAAACATGTACTATATACTTTTGTACCTTTAGGGACACTTGTCACTTTCTGCATAAGTAGCACCGTTGCCCTGGTTGCACGGGTTATTTTAGGAACAAAAAAGCCATTGGATGGAGAATGGCATTTCACTTTTGATTTTGGACCCTTTTAAGAATTAGCCCTTGTATCATGGTGTCACAAAACCCTCATACAATTATATTTCATAGTGTAATTTCTTTTTTTTAAATGTTGTTTTTTCCTAATCGGACCCTATCCAAAAAGAAGAAAGATCTTATATATAGGGCCTCCGTTTGGTAGAAACAATTTTGAAGTTTTTTTGAGCTACTAGCTTTTTGTTCTATAAAAAAATCTCAAAAATATAAAAGCTTCGTTTGGTATGAAAATTTGAAGCTTTTAAAACTAACAAACAACTCTTATTTGAAGTTTCGTTTGGTAAAAGAAGAAACGTTTGAAAAATTAGCGGAGCTTTTTGGATGATTAATTAGTCATGTACGTTTATGCCCTCCATTAATAACACCATTACACTTATATAACTTTCAACGTTTAGTTATAAGACATTGAGGCCCGTTTGGTATACAAAGGGGTAGTTTTTTTTCACATGATTTGAAAAAGTGTCATTTTTCATAATAGGATCTGTTTAGAGTTGGTCCTAGGTGTAGAATTTGTGTTTCTTTTTCTTTCTTAATGACAAATATCAATGAAGTAATTGACGAGTTTACCCTTTATATGAACTGATGGTGATAAACACAAGTGATAACCCTCAATTGAATCTAGTTACATTATCTTATACAAATTTAACCCTTGAAAATATTGAGTAATCAACACAATCTTATACTCAAAGATAGGAGATAATCTATATTCAACTGAAAACAAAAGTGTAAACGAATCATAGATCTGACCTTGTAATTTTATCTAAACATTTTTCTAAAAAACTAAAAGTTACTTGATAACCATTTTCTTTAAGATCTTCTTCATATCATGATTCCACCATTAAAGAGACTTGAAGCTTTTATTAGATAAATGTGAAAATGAAGAGAAAAAGATAAAAGGGTCATGGGGGAAGGATGTCAGCAATAGGGACGAGGTCGGCGGTGGGAAGAAGACAGCAGGGAGGAGGTCGACGGGAAGGGGTGGTGATGTTGATGGATGATTGAAATGGTGATTGTTGATGACAATGAAATACGCAGTAGAAGAGAAAAGATAAAAGGGGTGAAGGGTATATCTTGTCTTTTTGTGTCCTAGATGGGAAGGATATGAGTTTTTACACTCATTCACACACATGATATCATTTTGGAAAAAGCAAAAAAGAAACACCCTCACTTCCTTTGTGGGGAAGGAAATGTTACCAAACAGGACAATAAGCAAAAAATAAACACCCCCTAAGTGGGTTTAGGATGATAGTTTTATAAAATCCTTTGTTTGGTTTCTTTTTTATTTTACTGACACACGATACCATTCCAAAAATTAAATCCATGCTGGATATGTGGGGTTTGTCCAAATCCAACCAATGTAAAAATTTCTTTTTATATGGCATTTTTTTCAACCACATAATTTACTATTATTTTTTTATATTTTACATTTTTAATTTAAAATAATACATAATTTTTCAACCCAACCACATAAAATAAGTATAATTTCCTTTCTCCTAAACCCACTTCAAATTCAAATCTCATACCAACTCCAAATTCTAATCCAACCCTACTTATAAACCAAACGGACCCTAAATTCATGCAATAGAATAAAAAAAATACATATTCTAACCCAGCGCTACTAAATCTTTTTTAATCAATTTCATTACTTTTACGTAGGCTAACTATATAGTTTTCATGGAATGTTATTAAAGATGTAAATGAAACAGACGAATACAAACAGGGCTTTGTTCATGTTTGTTTGTAACTTCAAACGAGAAAACAAATAGACATGCACATTTGAACAGACGAATTTTCTTGCTCGTGTTCGCTAATTAAGTATATGAGATTCTAGATGTTCGTTCGTTAAGGCATTTAAATGAATATAAATGAACGTAGAAAGAAAATATAAGTTAGGTAATATTGTGTTTTATAAGTATTGTGTAATTTACGTAAAACTAGTTTTATAAGTATATAACAGATAGATACACTACACGAAAATAACCAAATAAATTAACATAAAAGAACGTTGGTGAACGCATAATTGGACGTTCATGCACATAAATGAACGGAAGAAACTTTTGTTAATGTTAATTTATTTAACTAAACGAACGCAAAATATTGTTCATGTTCACTCATTTTGTAAACAACGAACATAAGGATTTTTTACAAAACGGTTCATAAATTATTTACTGAGTGTTCAGTTCATTTGCAAGTTTAGATTATTATTTTTAACTAGCTTCAAGGCCTGCCCCATGAGCGACTGACCTAAACCATTGAAGGCTGAGTTGTTTACCAAAACTACATACTCAGGTATTTCTGGGAGCATTGATGATGTTGCTAGACTATTCATCAATGTTAGTATGTTATATTATATGAATGAGACATTCGCAAGTGGGAGCTGTTGGTTTGTGCTCATGTCACACGGATATTTATACAGATGGAAATACGTAAGCCTACGGAGTAACAAACGTTTACACTTAGATATCATTTTATTTAATGTTTATAGTAATATATTTGTATATTTATTATTTATATTAATATATGAATCAACGATGGAACACTAACGGTCGTTAATTAGTTCGTTATGAATAATTAACAAATAAGGCTTTTTAATTAATGGGTAATTAAATGTAATTATCCAAAAATAAAAGAAAAGTCAAAAAGTCAACACCAAGGGGTGTTGGTTTGGGGTTCGACCGGCCTAAAGCCCAAGGGGGTGATGGGTTGGGTTTTGAGCTATTTTTTCCTCCAAGTTATGTATTTTAGGAAAACCCTAAATACATCTACTATATAAGGAGGACCATAGAGCTCATAACCTTCATCCCTCTCTTCTCTTTTCCTCCTTGGTTAACGAAAACAAACACCCCACTTTAGGGTTTTTTTGTGTTTTGTTATTATTGGTGTTAGCTTGATTGTTGGTTGAAGAACTAGCATTCGGGTGGTATTGTTCGACGTGTAGTGTGGATACACGTAGATGTTACTTATCTTAGTAACTCGTAGTGATGTTTGGTTTGCACGTTATTACACACGTGCGTGTACTCGAAGTGTCTTTGATTCGTCACTAGCTTGGTTGCTAAATGTATGTTTACTTGGTTACGTTTTATGTTAATTATGTATGCTATATGTGATCTGTATCCGCTGCATAGTTCGTTTAATAGTAAAGTAATATTAGGATTTTAGACCACGATTTCTAACAGTGGCATCATCGAGCTATCTCATATAGCGTAGTAATTACATAAAAAACGTAAAAATATGTAAAAAATGTCGCATATATACAATTATTTTCTTGCCTTTTATGTGAAAATATTTTAGGAATTAATTTAGAGAAATAATACTTGCCTTAATTATGTCACATAAATAAGAAAATAAAATATGGACATTTTTTACATGATATCTAATTCGCTCATTATGTGGTTATTTGCGTTTTATATTTAATATATATTGTTGCTTATATATCTTGTTATAAATTGTCAATCATGCCTTACATGCATGTAAATCATGGTTATGAAGCTTAATACTCGTATATATTATATGCATGCGTAGTCTAACGGTATGCATGAGATCATTACATGAATTAATTGATTAATTGCTAAAGCATGGAAGACCTTAGTTGAATTAAATGTTTTAATTGCGTAATTGATTCTTGTTTAGTATGATTAAATTTTGATAAATATGGTTTGCATGTTTTATAAATGGCGTTTTTATAATTATGCAAATATTGATTTTCAAAGTTAATACGAACTAAACGTACATGATTAAAATGCTTATTGTATGTATATTTGATACATGCACTTTGCTAAATCATGAACTATATACGTAAATTTGTAATTTTTTTTGCAAACGTTCTAAAACGCAGGGGTTTAGTGGTTTCCGCAAGGGAACCCGCGACGGAACAACACAAAAATAAACAAATTTTACATAAACAGTTTTAACAATATTCCAAGTAAGTCGAAATCGTTACTAGGGTTTCATTAATTCTCGAGGGGAATTAACCTTATCCATAGTAAGATCACTAAAAATTAGAAATGTTGTAAACAATGCAACCCTAATTTTATAAATGGCATGTGATTTATAAAATGCAAGGATTTCTATTTATAGAAAGGTTTTAAGACGAATATGGAAATGTTTTAAAAATAACTAGTGCTATAAGGTTTTATGCATGCTTCCTTATACACAAAATTTTGGTAACATTATTTTATCAAACTCTACCCTTAAAATTAAGTCATTTGCCATCCAAGTATGAAATCACTTGAGTTGTATTTTTACTCTAGAACAGTTTTAGGTAAATTTACAAACAAAGTAATATAACAATCGTATGGTTAGACCTGAGACTGTAAAATTACTGATTTTGTATTGGACTACTTATATTGAGTATTGTTGTTTAGAACTTCGACCCGAGGCATAAGATGGGGTTAAACATGCTACTTGACATTATAATTCTGGATTATAATGCCTTGTGCCTCATACAGGCTAAGAGTTGCTCAAGGTGGCAATTATCACACGCTGATTACCTTTTGAGTTTACCATTTATAGTAGATCAAATGCATTAATGGTAGAACATAAAGTTGGATCTTAGACTCTTGATAAAATTAATTTTTTATTCTTTTATAAACACGGGTAGTTAATTTTATAAGAAATTATTATCAAAAATACTAATATTTTCTAAACTTTTGACTGTTTTGTAGATGGCTGCTACTGCCCAAAACACAAATAATACGACTATCAGGTCAATTCTCTAACAGGAGAAACTTATTGGACCAAACTTTACAAAATGGTACCAAAACTTAAGAATTGTTCTTAGGTCTGAAGGAAAACTAGCCCATTTGGAACAGCCTTTGATCTCTATTCCTTTACCTGTTGCACCTCAAGCAATGCGTGATACATATGAAGTATTATATGATGCGCAAAATGAGGTGGCATGTATTATGCTTAGAAGTATGTCTCCTGATCTTCAAAGGGTACTGGAATACTACAAGGCATATGATATGATCCAAGAAATGAAAACTATGTTCGAGGAACAAGCTAAACAGGAATTGTTCAATAGAGTCAAAGCATTCCATGCTTGTAAACTAGAAGATGGACAGTCAGTAAGCGCCTATATCTTAAAGATGAAGGGCTACTTGGACACATTGGAACGCCTAGGATATGCTATGCCTAAGGAACTTGGTATGAGTCTTATTTTAAATTCTCTCAACAAGGACTATGATAAGTTCGTTCAAAACTATAATATGCATATCATGGGGGAAGACGATAGCTGAATTGAATGCTATGCTGAAACTCCATGAGAAAGGTATTCCAAAGAAGGCTAAAACTCTCTCTGTAATAAACTACACTTGCTTGCATCCTTTTTTCCTCTTTTTTTGATGCAAGACAAGGATACAATGAAATGAATCATGATACAGACACATATATACATGAGCATCCCCCCACTTGAGATCAACTATCTTCAAAACCCGTCTTTTTATCAAATACCCTCTATCCTAACCCACGACTTTTACTAGTGAAACTAAAATTAATCAGCAACTCCCCGATCATGGACTAAGAAACGACAGGGTTGGCTAGGCGATAGGTGTAATGAAACAACATATATTGGGTTACACAATGAAAGGAAAGGCTCACCAGGTTATACTAGGGGTATCTTGCACTAAAGATGAGTGCAATAAAGGGTCTAAAAGGGGGATTGACTAATTAGTGTGAGAAGTCAATATACACAACACATATATAGGCTATTTGGGGTTAATCCTAAAATTTGCCTTTTATTACAGCTACACCGATTACACTAGGTGTAATGCTTATTATGGTGGTCTCGGAAAGATATACCAGGCCAAGTTCTAAAGTCTACTACAGCCACCGGCACACTCATTTTTATTGGATTTATGTATAAGGGGAAAATGGAAAGGCTTATCCTTACACAATGGAAATATAAGGTATGGTGTGCTTAGTATAGTCTTAACTAGTTAAGTAATGAAAAACATGTCAGAATTTAATTAATGAAACATTTTTCAAAATAAATTAGAAAAATAAAGGCAAGTATAATCAAATAGGTGTTTATTTCTAATCCCTCCCTCCACTTGAGTCAAACTTAAGCATATAAAATTGAAATAGGAAGGGTTAGAAATGGAACAGATTACTCCCCTAGATTTGCTCGGTGATATGAAGAGACATCATGCTCTAAGCAATGCTCCAAGTCTACTTCCTCGAGCAACATCAACCAGCACATGCAACTTCATCAACAACCTGTATAACATTCGACTAGATCGGTTTAAGATGCTTCCTTGCAGCTTGATTAGTATACTGGCACCTCATCCTGTGCATTACTTGTATAGCTGCAGGAAAGACTAATACCAAAAGCATAAACCTAGATAGAAAGCATCATAGCACACAATATACAAAACTATACAAAACCTAACTCACTTTTGTAGGAATCACGATTGCATTTAGCGTATGCAACAAGCCCTTTAAACCACTTGGTGGCCCAAGTGGACGAGTGAAGTCTCGTGAGGGTTTCTAAATATACAAAACTATACAAAACCTAACTCACTTTCGTAGAAATCACGGTTGCATTTAGCGTATGCAACAAGCCTTTTAAACTAATTGGTGGCCCAAGTGGACGAGTGAAGTCTCGTGAGGGTTTCCAGAGAACATGGTCGTCTCGTGGATTTCGAAGGCCCTGTGCCAAGACCGTAAAAAAGGCCCCTTAGGGAACAAATTTTTTTATTTATCTAGACCATTAATATATGTATTTTTTTTCTTAAAAACCAATTTAATATGTACAGAGATGTATCTAAAATTTTATCAATTAGAAATTTATTTATTTTTTTCCACAGTAAAATGTAGAACAAAGGAGTATTCAAATAAAAAAGTACCATTTATCCCACATCGTTGAGTTTATAAAACTTGATGACTTTTTGCACCTATAAATTATGGAATGTTTATCTACGTATGTTGGCAAGTTCAAATGGGCTCTTACCTAAAAAAATAATAATGGGCTTTATCCAAACTATAGACGTAGCATACATAGAGGAATTTAAAAGAGGCCCCACATGATTTTAGGCCTTGTGCGGTTGGGCAGCCCGCACAGGGTGATATCCGGCCCTGCCTGAGAACATACCCACAAAGTTCATTTACTTGTACATGGTTTAGAAATGTTTAAAAACTTGATTTTTTTGATTTTTAGAAAGAGGTTACGGCGTAACCCCGGTGGTTACGCCGTAATTGAGTGGTAATTTTGAAAATTTTAGTTTAGTTGTTACGGCGTAACCATGAAAAGGTTTACGTCGTAATTTATGTGGTTACGGCGTAACCTAAGGTGTTAAGCCATAAGTGCTGCTACAACAGCTACATTTACCCCACAATTACGGGTCGAGCCGGTCTCGATTTTACCCTCCTTGTTGCTAAACCTGCAAAAACAAGTGAAAACTTACAAACCAACTAAAATGCAGAAATTGAAATGAGCTAAACTAAAGGATAGGTCGGGTTGTCTCCCGAGTAGCACTTTTCTTTTGAACTGAGTCTTTAAGTTAGACTCAAGCCACCATCACAGGCTTATTTTCGACATCTCCACACATGTCCAATCTTCATGTTATCTCCTCAACTTGTAAATAATTGCTCATCCTACACACTAACAAACCTTGTGCATTAAATGTGTAATAAAACTGAGCAAAAAGAAGAGGAGCATACAATATTGGCAAATACTTGACTAATGAATATTACCACATGAATAAAATCATTAAGGTGACAAGGCTCAATATTAAGACACATGCAATATTAGAAAACATTTTAAGGGTTCAAGCAATGCCCAAACTATTTTTGGTGTCTCAAACATGGTAACCCCTATGCCGCAACAAGCACTACCAAGTTACGCTATAATCAAGTCTGAAACGAAATTTTTTTTATTTAATTCACACAAACAAACAAGCACACAGAAATAGGAGAAGAAAAGAAGGTTCAAGCACACACAAGTACAAACAAACATACATATATCAATCAAACAATCAAGAACTACAAATAACGTTCCCGACAGTGGCGCCAAAAACTTGATGCGTAATTTCTTTTAAATAAAAACTACGTCAGGTTTTACATTTATAAAACCCTAACTACCTCGACTAGTCCTACGCACTAAAGAGCAGTGTACCATATCGTGTATAGTGTAGTGATTGGTAAGTACGGGTATCGACCCAAAGAACGGTTTGTGTCTTTAATCGTCTAATTGGCTTTATTATTCTACCTAAGAAAGCAGGAAAGAAAGCTTGTTTGAATATTTAAGATTATTGTGGAGTTGTTTTGGTGGTAAGCCTTGCTTGTCGAAAAGGGAATTAGTATAGTGGTGAACAACTAGAAAGGAAGAACACATTTAATTACAATGATCTCTAGTGCAATGTCTGGTCGCAATCTTATAGCCACTTATCTTATGAGATACGCTTAATCCTAAATAGGTGGCCTCCTTATTAGCTTGCACTCCATATTCGGGTATCAATGTCAAGGGGTCATGGGTCGACCACCAATGAATATTGATGCTTCTATTGGTTTGACCTCAACTTAATACTCATACAGAGCACAAGGATCACTTAAACGTACTACATAAAATAATTAAGAAAGCGATAAAACAACGAGATCATAGCTTAATAAATGAAAAGATAATTAAATAATTAAATGCCAAGAACAAATAATAAATCACAATTAATAACATAGCAACAATAAATTAAACCGCATGATATGCTCAATCAAAATAATATGGGTGATTATATTTGACCAAAATAAATTGAAGTATGATTACAAACTGTGTTGAATTAATGCTCTCGATCCCCTAGTCGAATGCCATGGCAAACCCCAAAGGGTTTTCCTTACACGTGCTGCGTACTATACTTTTTCTTCTTTTCTTACTTGCGGCTGTCCCACCGAATGATATGAATGAATAAATCATTCATTCGTATGGTATTTATACTATATTAAAGGTTTGTCATTCGTACACATCAGCCCCTCATGTTCCTTTGAGTTTACAATTACATTTCAGAACTTTATAGCATTAGTACAACATCCGACTTTGTGATGAGTCATCATTACGGCGTAACCGCACCGACGCGTTACGCCGAAAACCTCCTGACGTGGCTTTCCATCTTGTATCGTAAAAATATGTTACGGCGTAATTAAATCCATACGTTACGCCGTAACCCTTAGTCAGCTTAAATATCTTTTCCATAATAATATTTTACGTCGTAACTCTTGCGGGACGTTACGCCGTAATGCCTCGTCAGCACCAAATCTTCGTTATAAATAATTAATTACGGCGTAACTCTTGCGGGATGTTACGCCGTAATGTCTTCTAAACATTATTTCACTTGTAATAATATTACGGCGTAATCCATATTTATGCCGTAATTCTTCCATAATGTGGATTTTGATGTAAAAAGCCGTTATTCCGCATCTTTTTTGTTTCATTGCTTATAATTACCTGAATTCATAAAATAAATGAATTAAGTATCGAATTCATATAAAATTGATATATAACAAGGCAATAAACGTGAGAATTTGATATGAAAAAGTATTAAATATTTCATGTTATTAATAGATTAGCTCAAATAGAGAACATACATCTATTTAAGGTCCATAAGCAGCATAGAGCAAACTATAATATTGATTCCCGTAAGGATACTTGCCAAATATTTATAGTAATTCATCAAAAGTGAAATAGTATAAATACCAATCACAATGATTATGATAAAATAACAAAAAAACCTTACAGAGCTGTTACGTGAGGATATACTTCCCACTCGCCACGATTAACCTAAAAACAATCATATCATGTGCATCACAGTGACCATTAGTTTATACAATTATAGGTAAATAAATTAAGAATGCCACATTTATATTCAGTTTTCTCAAAGTGTCTAAAGGTCACTTACAGACGAATATCAACTACATTTGTAAAGTAATGTAAATTGTGGAAAACTAGAAGGGGGGTTGAATAGTTTTATCGTTTAAAATTAGCTTTACAAAATTTAGTTTGAGTTTATGTGAAGTTGACGATATTGATTGTTGGTATGATATATGAAGTAAGTATGAAATGCAAGTAAAGTAAATAGAGAGTGAGAAAGATAAAACCGAGACATAAGCGTTTATAGTGGTTAGGCTACAAGGACACCTTCCTTGCCCTACTTCATTCCCCGAGTCACCTACTCGAGAGTTAGTAAACACTAGTCACCAATCTCCTTTTACTGGCGGAGAAGCCTCATAACATCGCTTACACCCTTTTAACGGTACAAAGCTAAATATCGGATTCTAACAAAGGTAAAATCAACCCAATGCAGTCACACTTATTTTACAAGGATGATGAATGAAACCAAGGCTGTCAAACTCGCGAGTTTACACGTAAGATCGTACGATCTTACGTGCCCACATGATAAAATCGTGTAGGATCGCGGTGAGATGCATCATAGGTAAGGATCGTAAGTAGGATCGTAAACACGCAACGTCAGGACGTAAGATCGCGTATCGATAACGAGTTTTTACAAAAAAAAATTAATTCTTATTTTTTTTTACCATTTACCAACTTACCGACTTACAACTTACTAATCCCATTACTATTTTTAGGCCCGAAAAAGAACAATACAGTCCGTTGAATCTATAACAAGTATTGACGTTTTATTCCGATTTTTCCTAATCAATAAACATAATCTATCTACTTTACCAAATTGAAATAACATGAAACAAATATAGGGTATCTTCTTCTCAGTTCTAGTTATCTGAAGCAAAAAGTTTCTTACAGGTAAATTTTGTTTTTTTCTTGACCTTCTCATTAGTTTTAACTTTAACCTTTAGTTTAATGTAGATAGCTTTAATTGTAGTGATACGATTGATGTACTTTGTTTTTAGACGATTATTACACATTTATATAATTTTATTCTGCTAAATTGGTGAATGTGACGATGAAAACTTATGACTTTTTTATGAGTTTTACTTTTACTGACCCCCCATTCTTTCAGAGGAGATTATATAAAATTTGTCTTTGATGAAGATTAGAATAAAACTAGTTTGACTTTTTGTTTTATATCCGTTGCTCTACAGAACATGAGAATATTAGTAGATTTCAGATCTTACGATCTCGATCCGATCTTACGATCTCGATCTTGCAAAGACAAAAACGATCCCAGTTGGGATCGCGATCTTGACGGCCTTGAATGAAACTACAACAACTAAATGATGTACAAGATACAGCAAAGTGATCTTGAGATGATGGAGATGCGAAACAAGGTTGCTTAAACTTTGATCGTCTCGTATGCAAATTCGGCAATTTCTTCCATCAAGAGAATTACTTACAAATGATATATGAAAGCTATCTAGATCTGAAAACAAGAGAGAAATCAGATTATAAGAGAGATTAGAATAAGAATGAGTGAGTAAAACATAAGAAATGGCTTGATATTTATAGGCAAGAAACTGGTACTGTAGCACGGTTTCGCCGGTTCCTTTTGCAGAAGGGAACCAGCCAATATAAGCTTATGGAACCGGCATACCATGTAGCCCGGATCTAGGCGATTCATTTTACCAAAGGGAACTGGCTAGTGTAGAATGATGGAACTGGCATTCTGACACAACATCCGAATTTTAGATTGCCAAATCTTGAAATATTTTGTGTAATCTTGATTTATTTGCCTAAGATATGGAGAAGTGATTAGGTCACCTATGATGCAAAATATTTCAAATAATATTTATAAAATTTCTAAGATAAAAGTCTAAGTTACTTAAAAGAAAAAGTATGTGAAAAATGTATGAATAGTTTAAAATAAGAGAACTTATTGATCTAAGGCTTGTGCATTCTAGATTTTTACTTGTAACGCTTTTATGAATTGTTATCGATAAAACACGAGAATATCGTAAGACAAAAATAAATATTTTTTACCGATTTATTTGTATTAACAATCTCTCCCTTTTTGTTGATGACAAAACATAAAATTGTTGGAAGTAAAAATTAGAGCGAGAAGCTTTAGATCTGAAGACCTTTTACTTCCTTTTCCCCCTTTTTGTCGAAACAAAAAGAGCGACGAAGAAGATCCAACTAAAAGATGCAATGATGTAAGTACAATGGATAAAAGTTAATTCAAAGAGAAACAAATGCAATGGTATAAGTATGAGTCGATTCGAAGCGAATCGAATGCAATAATGAGAGTTAATTCGGATAGAATCAAAATGTAATGCTCCCCCTTGACGAAGGAATCCTCTAAGAGAGGGAATTAAATCACCCAATTGTATGTAATGCTACAAAAAAATGTTAGTGAATCAGTTTAGTGCAAGCTCCCCTTGCTTTGAGAGTACCTACAAAAAATGTTAGAAACAAGAAACGAAATTCACTACTGTAGAACCGGCTAGGATGGTTCTATCTGAGGAATGGAACCGTCCTTCCTAGTCGAAGGAACCGTCGCCCACACATAAATTCAAGATTTTGACCTTTTGAAATTTGTTAGTATAATCAAGATGCTTACCAGGAAATAAAAGGCACGACACAATTGTTTTATATAACATACATTCCTTGTGATAAATTAACGACCATTTTTGAGACATTTGGTTTAATACAAAAATGGGAAAAACTAAGGACAAGGATTAGTTCCTAGATTAAAGAAGAGAAATACAAAGACATTTTTATTTATTTTCTACACTAAACTAATCTAAGGGTTGTTTTTGTGAGTGAGAACATCGATACGCTCTAGAATGTGGTTGAGGATAAACCTCATTTCTTCACGAAGGTAATTGACAATCACTTGCGTAGGTTGGAATTATTCACAAAATATTTCATGGGTGAGAATGGGAAAAGAATTGTTTGATCCCAATGGCAGAAGAAGTAGTGGAAATGGTGGAAGAGGTGGTTCCATGGCGGGAAGAGGCGGTGGTTGGTTGGCCAAGCACTCGATAGTATCAAACGAGGGTTGCGGTGGTGGCAGATTGGCGGTCTGTGGTGATAGAAATTCGAGTGAATCAAAGAAAGGGTAAGGTGATGTGGGAGGGGGGGGGGAGAAGATTAGTTCAACGGGCTCCAAGTTAATAGTTAATGGGGAGGTTTGTTTGGAAGGTTATGATGGTGCCGGTGGAGGAGAGGTCAAGGGTGGAGCAGTTGTTTTGGGAGTGTTCAAGAGGTGACTTGGTGAGATTCCCGGTGAAGTAACTGGGGAAAGTGGTGGAATAGGGCTTGATGGTGGAGTCGTTTGGTAGTCAGTGGGTGGAGATAAGTTTTGATAAGGTGGAGAATTGGGTCGAGGGTTGTCTAAGCAACAAGCACAGACACTTATTTGGGCAGTTCTTTTGAATGCGTTGACATTCTTTTTACCATTTTTTGACTTCGGTATGGTTAAGGTTAGTAAAATTCTTAAAAGAGATGGATGAATGGGCGTTTGGAACAAGGGAGCTATTTATAAAACAAATCTTATAATGTTAAATGCTTTATCTTCCAAATTGGGTAAAATTCTATTGATTAGATTTTGCTAAAAGGTCAACTTCTATGGTCTAGTAGTTGGGAATAGGTTGAATGCAGAGGGAAAAGTAGGATTTAAAGTTTAAAACTAGTTATACAGTCCTCTGACCAGCTGGTTTTGACGGTTCCATTTACAGAATGGAACCGGCCTTCATTAATGAAGGGAACCGATTGT
>BQNB010054422.1:6542-39554 GCA_026074375.1 Tanacetum coccineum
GAATATTGGTATCGATAAAGATTAGTTAGAGTAATCAACCCTAAGCCATATCATACAAACCCATATTTACCTTTATAAACTTGTTACTCCTTAGAATACTCGTCATGACCGAGCAATTGAGCGAATTAGTTACATGTTACCACATAGATTAGTTGAGTGATTTGAGTGTTTTCATCTTCCTATTTCGTAAGGTGTTTGGTTGTGTACTTGTAATTGATTGAATAAATGCTTAAACAGAATTAACGGAAAATATCCTTAGGGATACATTTTTATAAACTTCTAAAGGCTATTTGTGGACAAGTAGGATTCAAGTGGGGGGATATTTGATGACATCAAATAACGTCTATTTTATAGCATCATTTATCCCATGTAATTAACCCATTTTGTATAATTATTGCAAAGAATTGTTACTTAATCGTTCATATTTGAGAATTGCAGTAATTATGGAGTACTTGGTGAATATTAGCAAAAGGCGCGCATTCTGGAGCTTAAACGAAGATATTTTGAAGATTACTGTTCTGACAACCAATACGCCGTATCCATCAAGGAAGATACGACGTATCTGTGCCTGCACTCACCAAAGACCACGAAGGACACAAGACCAATACGTCGTATCCAGGAAAGGCAATACGCCGTATTCAAGCTATATAGGAATAAAATATTCTGGAAGATATCAAACGTGGTCTCTACTTCAAGAAACTCCAATACGCTGTATCCAACACCTTGGATACGCCGTATCGACACCGACTCCAGACCCTATAAATACAAAACTTAAAAATGAGTTTTAAGTGTGCTAAATCATATTCTCGATATCTAAACCACAAAAGTCGATTTTCAAAGGAGAAAAGAGCAGAAGAGGTCTTGCAATGCATTCCAATCCATAGGAGACAATGTGTAATTTCTTATACTTTTGTAATCGTTTAGTTTTTGGTATCATTCGTTAACTCGGTTAGTTTACCTTGGCTAAGCCATTACTCTTGTATTAATTATGATGTTTGAAGGCTAATACCTTCGGGTATTAGCCATTATTATGAAGATCTGAATGTTTGGTTTTGTTTATATCTTAATTTCTTAATTTATCGTTGTATTAGTGATTATGTTTATCACATGATATACTTGTTTATGTGCTTAAGTATGCGACCTATCATTCAACGGGATCTAGTGATACGGACCATGTAATCTAGATGCCGGGATATCTCTCTATATAGTAATTTATACATCTAGAATCATAGGATCACAAATTTTTGTCCTTCTAATTCGTGCTAAGGATACGATTCTGGCTTATAACTAGTTAGACGGATATTGCCTTGGTTTATTGAACAAGATTGTCTAGCCAGACGGTGTTACTAGATATAATTCAACAAATAACGTTCTGATTCCATTGGATAGTTAGACAGTGGACTACTAGAGTATAACATTAAGCAGTAAGTGGGTAAAGTCTCTATGAGCTAGGGTTTATACAAGCAAACACCATTTGCTTTAAGCCCTAGATAGGATTATAATAGCAAAAAAAATAAAGTATGCTTTTTATGCGGGCATTACTTTAATTGTGACAGAAATAATTAAATGTGTTCTAGGTCTTTCTAGGATGAAGTCCCCGCTGGATTGTTTTCTGATTGACATATAATAAAATAATAATATATTTTTATTTTTTTTTTTTTTTTTTTTTTTTTTCTTTTTCTTTTTTTTTTTTTTTTTTTTTTTTTTTTTTTTATATAATGTACCATACTACTTATATTAACCAACCCTAATCAAGTTCATTTGATAAATGTTTCAAAGTCCAAAGAAAGAAGATAAAGGGGAAAAATAAAGAAAAAAAAATGTAAATAAAGGAAAATCAATAAATCCGGAAAAGTTGTATATGATATTCCCGGGTCGTTATCCCCAACGAGGAATGCAATGGAAAGTCGAAAAGGCGGATAATGATAATTGATGCTTTGAATGGAACATTGATTTGGAATTGTTTTTCTAAGTCCACGGGAAAAATTATTGCAATATACACTAAAACAAATTTAAACTTAAAAAAAGCAAAAAGGGAATCCCTATTAGCTGTGAACTAATAAACCTAAATTATTAAAATTAAGTCCAAAAATGATATTTTTGACTTTTATAAGTCCTAAGTGACTAAAATATAAGAACTAAGAAAACTAGACCAAAAACGAAAGTGATTTAAGCTTAAAAACACGAAAAACGTGAACGGGATTCAATCCCGTTCTTTAAAAAATCAAATTTTGCATTTTCTTTTTAACCTACGAAAGCAAAGTTAATTTTCCTAAGTCCTAAAGTAAAAGAAAAATTTTCTAAAAAAGAATTAGATTTTTTTGACTTTTTTATAATTTATTATGAATTAAAAACGATTTTAATAAAAATTAAATATAAAAAATACTAAACGATATTGGAAAATTCTGAAAAAATGCAAGAAAATACTTTAAGTCATGAAGATTGCAAGAAAAATAAAAGCTTGGAAAAACAGCTCATAAATAAGCCATAAATAAGCCCAAAAGGGCTGAATGGCTTAAAGGCTAAAATGCCCTTAAATACCAAACCACTTGGGTATGGTCTCGTTAATATAACGAAAAGTCCTAATGGGAGCCAAGAATTGTAGAGTGTAGCTTGTGTGTTATAGGGGTTGAGGGTGTGAGGTCCAGGGTTCGAGCCCTGCTCACCTTGGACTTCCACCTTCCCCTTTTTGGTTTTTTTTAAAAACTTTTTTCACACCTTATAAATAAGCTGTAAAAACACAACTTTAATAAAGACACCTTTTTTATAAACCAAAAATAAGCCCTCAAATAAGCTGTTAAAGTTGACAGAGGGCTTTTTTTTACTCAAAGGCTAAAAATTCTAACTATTTGGCTATTTTCAAAACACAATTTAAAGTACTACAAAAAATAGATAAGGCTAAAAACAGGTTAAACTTCTTTAACTAATGAGCAGATAAGACCAAAAATAAGCTAACAGGATATGCTAAAAATGACAGAATTCTAAAAAGCTTTAAAACTTAAAAAAAATTAGACTAAAATGCAACTAAGCTCAAATAAGCTCTAAACTAAAGGAAATCAGTTAAAATAGGCTCAAACAAACCTAATAAGCAATACTAATCCTAAAATAAGCAAATGCAATAAGCAGATAAGCTTAAATAAGCAAATGAGCTTATTGGCCAAACTGTGATCAAAACAGCCTAAGATTACACTTTTGGGCTTAATTTTAATCCCTTTAGTGGAACCTTATGGCTTAAGGGCTTATATGCCCTTAAAGCTTGACTTAAAAGCTACAATAATCAGCAATTAAATAGGAGTTTGAAACAAAAGTAAGCCAAGAAAAGGACTTATGAAAAGGCTGTTGCACTAAGTCTATTTGCTGATTTTTTTTTTTCTTTTTGGACTTTAGAAAATGACAGGTTTTTTTTTTTTTTTTGAGCGCTTTTTTAAAAATAGCTAACAAAAGGAACCTTATGACATGCAACCTTTCAAACAGATAAAATTATGGACCTCAAAAGCTTTTATCAACATTCAAAACGTTATTTTAAAATAAATGATAAGCAAAGAGGGAAGAAAATGGACAAATTGTTTGGAAGTGATGTTTTTCAATACTTGATGAATTTTGACAAATTGTACCAAAACAAAAACAACAATGCAGACCTAGTTAACTTGGTTTCTAACTTGTTTTAAAGCTTAAACAGACACAAAAACATCACAAATACACAAGTTTCAAAGATTTGATTCACACAACTGATTAAATGAGCTATAATAAGTTCACATATTTAAACAACAAGTGTTTCAAACTATGATTTTTTTAAATTTTTCACATTAAAAACTTAGATCATCTGCTTTTATGACTACTTTTAAACTATTCAAAACGGTCTCATGAGCACAGGTAAGATTTGACCCATTATTGATCCCCACTTTCACAGTTAAACCAAACACCCATTCAATTCTGAAAATCAATTTTTACTAAAGTGATTACAAATGAATTAAGCTGGAGTTTTTTTGCAAAATCATTATATAAACAAACTAAAATTAAGCAATTTAAAAAAAGCATTAAGAAACTCAGTGCATGAGCTTTAAAATAAGCCAATAAGCAAACTAGCAGTTTTTGTTTTTTGTATAAAAGCATTATTTATTAAAAGCAGTTTTTGATTTAAAAAACTCAAACAGGGCATTAAGAACAATCGCAAAGAATAAATAAGGCATTAAAATAACATAAATAAGCATAAACAACAAGCAAATAAAGCAGGGCATTAAGAACTTAAACAGTAAATAATAATAAGCAAAAATCTAAATGTTTAGTGAACTTACAATTTTCCCTGGCTCAAAATAGGGTGTAAACAAAAGGAATCTACAAGCTCTATCACTTGTCAAAGACACGTTAGTAAGAGTCCATAAGCCCATCCCTTTTTGGATTATCTTCCAAAAATAAGTTGTGGTATTTTAAGGGTAAACTTTTTGTGATTTTTCTTAACAGTTTATATATTTATGTAACTTTTAATGAAAACAAGTTTTTTATAAGTGGTTAGTAAAAATGTTTTGAGAGCTATTCTAGTTGGCTTTTTAGAAATAAATTAAACTTTTAAAACTTGAAAACGAATTTCAGAAACCACAAACTCTTTAATTTTATTCAATTAAATAACTTTAAGAAATCATTACAAGTAAAAAAGGTACAATAAGCTAATTAAGACAAAATTAAGTTGAAAGATAAAAGCTAGATACCACAATGGGTTTACAATGTCCTATTTTATACTAAACGTCTAAGTCTTGCCTTCACTGTCTTGTGTTTCTTTGCTGAGACAGAAATAAAAGGTGTGTTTGTTGTGTGAGAGACTTCAAAAGCTCATCCAAGCCGTCCAAATTGAGTAGAGACTAAGTGGGTCTTTTTGATCTCTCCCTTCATTCTTTGCCTTTTGTATCATGGGCCTCATTTGGTGATTAAAGGGGATTGCCAATTAATCCCTCGCCCTTCACAGGCGGTGGCTATTATTGCGTTTATAAGGTGGGGTTTGAGGGAAGGGAAAGTGATGGTGAATCGTGCCTAAAATGGGTTTATTATTTTGTTGTTGGTTCTTACAACGGCAGGAAAAATGGGGGTAGATATAACAGTGTTTGATATCTCAGGTAAAGGTTTTTTGTGGTTTCTCGGCAACCTTTAGTCCCTTACATGGTGATAAGAGTTATTAGGGATGGTCATTGTGTGTATTAACTTTGGGGGAATGTGTAGTTGGCTGGGCTTCTAACAGCCCCTCAAGGTATATTTTAGTTATTGCATGGGGGGTCCTTTGTATGGTTAAAGTTTAAGGGGTTGGCAGAAATGCCCCTTCAACTTATTTTTTTGGGGTTCTTTGACTTGTATATAGAGCTATATGGGGTTGACCCGGACATTAAATGGGAGCGGGTTTGGGCCCCATAAGTATTTCTTGTTTAATTGGCTTTTGTCTTTGACTTTTTGGCTTTTTCCTTTGTCGGGTTTTGACTTTTTGGTTTTGACTTTTACTTTTCACGTTTTTCCATTTTCGTGCTCAGTTTTGTACGTTTGTGGTCTCGATTTTTGTCCTTTTGTCGTTATATCCGTTTTCCGCAATTGAATATAGATGTTAAAACATACAATAATTCACTATATATTTGTTTGATCGTTTTTTGTCTTTTTTTTAAGTGGTTTTTAAAGGAAAATGGTATGTGTAATTAAGCACATATCAAAATCCCCCATACTAAACTATTGCTGTGTCCTCACACAATGCTACAAGTAAACACTTAAGAAAACTAATAATCTCGATCCCCCTCGACTAATTATCTCGAAAAGTTGCTAAGAGTTCATCAAGGGGAATTAAAGAATCATAAGTTTTGAAAAGCCCCGTTTTTTATTTTTAAATATATACACTAACTACTACTAATATTTTTGTATTTTTCCTTTTTCTTTTTCTCAACTAACTAACATGTTTGACTTTCGTTATTTTCATAACTTTTGGGAATTCATTTGTACAAGACGCATTTTTTCAATCCTAAAATGCCCCAAAAAGGATAAATTCATCATATCCGACTTTTCACTTATATTCCTAACCAAGCTTTAAAACGGAAATCACCGTTTAAATACAAGTTAAGATGTAACACTACTCATATTTGTAAGCTTGTGAACTTTTCACTCCCGACAATTATTATATCTTAGGTTAGTGTGCTTACTTCGAATTTATAATAATAAAAAACCCCCCCATAGATTATATCGTTTTGCAAATATTGAATTTCAACCATGGATCAACGTTTTGCAAAATTTCCATGCTTCACGTTCCACCCGAGAATAATGAGTTTGAAGGCGAGATCATCCCATGTAGCGACTTTCGTCTCGGCACATCCCAACCTTGCGGCTAAGTGACCAGGCTTTTGACACCCCACAGAGACTAGTATCGGGACTCACGGACCTTCGGTTTCAAAGGCTCTTAGGTTTCCCGTATATACATAGCTTATTTAGAAAAATCACAACTCAAAATGAAATAGTCTTAGTTCGAAAGCATATTTAAATTTAAGAAAAAGAGATTTTCCCTATATTTATTAAATTACATTATATTACACTTAACATTAACATAACCATGATACAATGTAAATCCTCGACCTTTTTGAAGGCTGCAACATCGGTTGTGAGCCGGCAAGATGCAGCAAACTTTTATCAGTCTCGGATTATTATTCTTACTATGGGCTTTCTTTAGAAGGCTGCAACATCGGTTGTGAGCCGGCAAGATGCAGCAAACTTTTATCAGCCCACAGTTTATAATTATTACTCATCATTCTTTTTTTCATTTTTCATCATTTTTTTTATTACCATGATATAGAGAAAATTTCGTTTTAGAAAATTTAAGTATAAATTTGAACTAAGACTAAAATTATTACTATCGACTACATTTAAAAAAAATGTTGATTTAAGTTTAATTTTCAAAAATAGCACGTATTATTAGTCCGGTTAGGAGCTTATGGGAGAAAAAGCCACAAATTACACACATGAGCTTGTAAGATTTCCAAATAATCCTTGTTTTAGCATCTAACTCATAATTAACACTATCATTTTTCGTTCTTCGCAAAAATCCGCGAATGCTTAGTCTAAAAGTTAAGGAACAAGCTAGAGCTCAACACGCTCGATCGAGTCAAAATTTATTCTTATTCTACCCAGCAGGAAAGTCAAAATTGTGACAAAACACTTATTTTGTTTTTGAAAATTTTTTAAATTTTTTCATTTTTTTGGAATTTTGGTGGTAAAATCGGGATTACGTGAAAACAACGGCTGCAGGCACAATCAAATCGATAGATCCCCCCATACTAGAACTGAACATTGTCCTCAATGTTTTAAGAAGGGTCTCTACGTAAATCCTAAGCCGTTTATTAAGTATGCTTAAAGATAAACGTTAGTCGATAAGATTAGGATATCGGATTCCCATAATGAAGCTGAGGATTTGAAACTCGAGTGAATGAAGGACAAAACCGCGAGCACGAGAGTCATCACAATCCGAGAAATCCTGGATAATAAACCACAAAACACAAAACACAAGATAATGGAAGAGGCGAGCCTCTCACACAACAAAAAACACTTATTCATTACTACTATTATCATACTACGGATAAGCATGGGTTGCCACCTACGAAGCGCTTGTTTAAGGTCACTTAGCTTGACCCGATCCCCCCATACTTGAGCTTTGTCAAGGGGGATAAAAATGGGGATGACGAACACCCAAATTAGGAGTGTTGTCTCCATGAATCAACATCAGACTTTTATGATGAAGCTTGGAAGTTTTAAAGCCTTGATGTGATGAAGAAGGAGGAGATTTATCCTTTGAAGCAAGAACACCGTGATTGAAAACTTTGTCATTATTTTTGGATGAAAATGGAATTAAAGTATCAATCACGAGGGAAAGAGTAGCAAGAAATCTAGTGGATTTGACTTCAATGCATATCCCCGGATCGTAAATCTTGTTTCTATCTCCGGAAGGAGAAGAATCATTAAGATCAGATCCGAGATCATTAATAGAACAAATGAAGTCAAAATCCGTATGAAGGGCGGGATGGGTGGGCAAAATATTAGGCACATCCAAGGGGATGTCTTCCACGGGGATGTCTTCCACCACATCAATGGTTGAATCTCCCAAATCGGGATAATCAACATGAAATGATTCGAACTCGGGAAGGAAAGTAGAATCATCGTCATCTTCTGAGTTGAAATCATCACTCTCAATACCCGGTGGTATTGAGTCGTCCGGACCGGGAAATATATCGATCTCTTCCCTAAGAGAGTCAGTATCCTCAACAGGGATAGGAAATATGGGAAAAGACTCGATGATCGTACATGGATTAGCTTGAAAATCTTCTGGCGGACGGGGAGATGAATTATCGAATAGCAACCTCTCCATAAGACTAATATATTCCTCGTGCTCATCTGATTAACAAGTTCTATGGAGGAATGTTATGGAGTTCCACCGGCAAAACTCATCGAAGAGAGAATCAATCTGGAGAGGAAACCATCAAGTATCTCGATTTGAGTAATGATTCAAGAAGAAAAGACTCGTATTATAACGGTCATTTGTTCGAGATAGAATCAAGGCTTCATTATGAATCACTTAAAACAAGCTAGAAATGATTCCTCGTCAAGATCAAAAAGAGGGTTCGAAGATAAGATTTAAAACTATTTCGTGAATAACCTCCATCATGACTTGAACTCGTCATCACTAGAGTAGAATCGTCAAAGAGGGATTGAAAAAACGTTTGAAAAGTTTGTCAGTATTGAGAATCATCACAATCGAGTACATCACACTCACATTCGATATAGGAAAATCCACGGACGTCACCTTGGGATTGGACAAGGGTGCACATCACTAGACTTATAATTCGCTGATTCTGTTTTTGGAATAGTGCTAAGATGCACGTACCCCCCATATGAGAGAGTCCGTAATCGTAAGTTCGAGTGTGATTGCACATGAATATTCTTGTACTTTTAGATGTATAATGATGCATAGATAAAGGATGTACGGTGCGTTTTCTAGAAGTCTTAAACAAAAACTTTCGAAACCTAAAAGTTTGTTGGTTCGGTTCGAACAAGGGACAAAAAAGGAACAAGGGTTTATCATTTTTATGTTATGGTTGTGATGGTTGAAAAACATTTATATGCTAAGTAGCTTATTTATTGTCTAGCTTAAAAATAAGCATATTCGGCTTATTTTGTACATATTGAGTTTCGGTTGGAATATGGGTTATAAGGAAATGGTTTTGGTTATTTACCCATGGTATCTTATTTTTGTGAGCTTATTTGATAGCCTATTATGATACCTAAACGAACTACGTAGCTTATTAGCTTATTAAAAAGTTAAGTATTATTTGGAGCTTATAAGGCTCACGGCCCAATAAGGCCCAATAAGTCGTGTCGGACTTTAATTTGGTTCGGCTTATTTTTGTGGCTTTTAGGTTAAGTATTATATTATGAATATTTAAGCTTAACCGTAGCTTAATGGTACTTGAAAATAAGCTACGAATAAACGTTATTTAAGTGTTAAATGGCCCCCGACCAATAGCTAGTCAAACCGCTGCTTTGGTCTTGGTCCGTGAGTATTGCTTAGTTGTGCTTACTTTTCGACTTATTCTATTAATAGATTTAGATATTTGGACCTAATAGGATCTTGAAACTTATTAAATAATGTTTTTTCGGAAATAAAAACATAATTACTTATATACTAGATGGTCATTCTGAGGAAATGCGTTTGATAAAACTTTACGACTATGGAATTGGTTTTTTTGTCATTAATTGGTGAATTTAACAGAAAGTGTTTGAATTTGAGGTTTGAAACCTTGGGAAACGTTGTTATAATGAAGAGGTATGTCGAAATTTTAGTAAAATTCTATACTTAGCTTTTTATCAAAAATTTACTTTGCGATAAAATTAATAAAATATTATTATTTTATAGGACGTAATAAATGACTAAGAGACGACAAAATATATATTTTGTTTTAATTATAAATATGAGATTTCCAAATCAATTAGTATAAATAAAACGGTTCATTTCTTATAATCTATATCCAATATATCAAGGAAACTAGATTAAGAATGTTTGTACGAAACATATTTCTAAAAAATCTATTACTATAGTTTCTTATAATTATTATCTATTTTACTTAAATAGTATAAGTATATTATACTAAGGTATAAACTAGAGCATGCTATCTTCGAAACTAAACCGACAACCATCACACCACTAATAATGTTAAGGTGACCGTAAAAACGGCATTTGACCCCCCCTATGTGTCAACCTTGCTCTCTCGCTCATCACTTATGTGAACATCGTGTGTCTATAATGAACTTAAACTGGCTATAGGTCGTGTTCGGACATCATTACGATTGTTGTTTGTCTTGATCTCTTGCTACTTATCACCTTTTTGCTTAAGGTGAGTTCTCGTAGCCCCACTTTTAACTCTTTTCCGTTGGGGGAAAATGATACTCAAATTTGTTTTGAACTTGTTTTCGTTTATGTTCGAACTTTTTTATTTTCCTCGCGCCGCTCCACCCTTCGGCCTATGTGCCTATGACTATTATGTGAATGGCATGAGATTTGGTTGAACTTGTTTTGTGGATCTTGTGATCTTGTGAACTAGTGAACTTCTGGATCTTCCACCCTATGTATAGCTCCAGCCGGTAGGCTTTAGGTGCGAGTAACTAAGAGCTAGAACTTTGAGAAGTGTTGGTATCATTTTGGTTGTGTATCTATGGATCTATGATAGCATGGTGTTGCTATGTTGGAATCTAATCTATTGTAGGTATTATGTTCATATTTTCACAATTTCAGTCTAAACTATGGGACATCAACTGGGTTGTTTTACTATCAAATACGCGGCTCCCATGTTTATGTTGACCTTTTTGAGTATCATTTCCGGTGTGGTACTCAATGATCAGTGAAGCTATGTGTGGTGCTTTAGCAGACCTTAAGAGAATCATGTTTGGATTATGTTTTGAGAGACCTTGTGTTGACACTCTATTTTGAACTTAAGTATTTTGGGATTATTATCTTGAGACTCCTATCATCCCCTGAGTGGGAAAATTGATTGTAATCTTTGAGAATATGTGATGTGTTCTTTGACTTATCTTCACTCAAATTCTTACTTGGGGTCGGAGAATGTCACGACACTTTTATGAATGCATTTTAGTTTTTCTCTATCTTGTATCTTGTGTTGTGATAATCAATTCTCCGTCACATCCCGTGTTTCTGCCTAAGTCGAGGTGTGACATAACATTTCATGAACAGTTTGATAAAAAGTTAGTTTATGTTATTAGATGGTCTTGGGATAAAGGCGAAATATCCAACGGGTGTAATGCTTCCTTTGTTACCCTTATCTCAAAGGTGGCAGATCCATTAGGACTAAGAGATTATAGATCTATAAGCCTCATAGGAAGCCTTTATAAGATTATTGCGAAACTATTAGAAGAGAGGGTCAAAAGAGTAATCGGGAAGGTGATTGACGAAGTTCAAAATGCATTTATTGAGGGGCGGTACATTTTAGATAAGGTGATTGTCGCAAATGAGACCATGGAGTTCCTAAAAAAAGAAAGTGATGTGTCGTTGTGTGGTTATGATTTATGATTCAAGTTTTAAATTTATATTTTTCTGACTTTACCAAAAACAACACTTTAACGGGCAGACTACCCGGTCAGATGGGAGTTTTGTGGTAAGTAGGGTGTCGATCACTAAGAGCAAGAAACAATCTTTCAATTTATTAATATTTTAGTTATCTAAACTAAGTTAATTCTATTCTATGTTAAACCTATGCTAAACCTATGTTAATCCTAAATCTAACGGATAAGGGGGTTTTCAGCCTGAGAGACTGGCACGGGTTTTGTGGTGACTAAAATTAACTTAAGACACTAAAACACACGCAAGCAAATTAACAAGAAGATAAAAGAGCGGTATAGCCAAATATAAGAAAACTGTAATTAAACCAATTATTAATCCAATCAGAACGTTGTACTGTTTATTTATGTGCAATGGTTAATTTATCTCGAGGCCGGCAACATTCTTAATATTAAGGCTGGTTGGTGGTAGGTACCTTCTTCCGTAAAACCTAGCTACGTAGATTCTTGTCACAATTAACGCAATCGCATAAAGCATCCTTATTGATTGATTTATAATCTATCTTAGGATTAAGGCAATGGTTGATCTTGTAACACCCTAGCTCATAGAGACTTTACCCACTTACTGCTTAATGGAAATTGTATACACTAGTAAGGTGCCTTGCTTAATGGCAATTTATATACTAGTAGTCCACTGGCCAAGTCTTTACCAATTGATTAAGAACGTACTCGTTGATCCCAAGGGTCACTTACCAGTCCAACTAAGCTCACTAATCTAAAGGAAAAGATAGGTCATTATTTGTTATCCTATTGGTCTAGATATATAAATCACTATATGGGGAGCCATCTTGACATCTAGCTAACGTGGTCGGTATCACTAGATCTAGTTGAATGACAGGTCGCATACAAAAGCACGTAAACAAGTATTAATTGATAAACATAAACAAGCAGTCAATGATAAATTAAGCATTCGAGATAAATAAACCAAACATTTAAATCTTCATATTAATGGCTAATACCCAAGGGTATTAGCCCTCAAACGTCATAATCAATACAAGAGTAATAATTCAACCAAGGTATACTAACCGAGTTAAACGAATGATACTAAAAATTGAACGATTACTAGAGTATAGGGGATTACAAAGTGTTTCCTATGGAATTAGTAGCTTTGCCTGACCTCTTCTGCTCTTCTTGTCTTCTGAAAATCGACTTTTGTGGTTAAGGTATCAAAAATATGATCTAGCACACTGAAAACCCGTTTTTAGGTTTTCTATTTATAGGGTATGGAATTTGGTCAATACGGCGTATCAAGATACATTGATACGACGCATCGGGGGTTTCTTGGAGTAGGGACCACGTTCGATATCTTCTAGAATATTTTATTACTTTATATTGAATACGGCGTATGGAGTTCTTCTGGATACGGCGTATTGAACTTTATTCCTTCGTGGTCTTTTGTGAAGTGCAGGCACAGATACGCCGTATCTTCCTTGATGGATACGACGTATAGGATGTCAGAACAGTAATCTTCATATTTCTTCGTTTAAGCTCCAGAATGCGTGCCTTTTTGCTAATCTTCACCAAGTACTCCATAATTACTGCAATTCTCAAATACAAACGATTAAGTAACAATTCTTGCAATAATCATACAAAATGGGTTATTTACATGGGATAAATGATGCTATAAAAGTGACGTTATTTGATGTCATCAAATATCCCCCCACTTGAATCCTACTTGTCCTCAAGTAGCCTTTAGAAGTTTATGAAAATGTATCCCTAAGGATTTTTTCCGTTAAGCATTTATTTGATCAATTACAAGTACACAACCAAACACCTCACGAAATAGGAAGATGAAAACACTCAAATCACTCAACTAATCTATGTGGTAACATGTAACTAATTCGCTCAATTGCTCGGTCGTGACGAGTATTCTATCATAGGCTTGGCAAGGATACACATCTCCACCACTAGAGCTAAGGAGTAACAAGTTTATAAAGGTAAATTCTGCTATCTCTATTCCTATTTATACTTGCGGCGGAAGGCTTAAATGCCTTACTCAATGACGCTGTTGACAAAGATATTTTAAGAGGCGTTCACGTTGACGAGGATGACTTGATGGTATCTCATTTAAAAAACGCCGATGACACCATTATTTTTGGACAATAGAGCAGAGAAAATGCGAGCAATCTTATGAATGTGTTAAAGTGTTTTAAAGAAGTTGCAGGGCTGAAGATTAATCTCCATAAAAGTAAGATTTACGGTGTTGGGGTTGAAAAGGGTGAGTTAGATACTATGGGTTACTTCATTAGGTGTAGTGTGGGAGAAGTCTCATTCACGTATTTGGGACTTCCTATTGGGGTAAATATGCCGAGAGTGTCGTCTTGGAATAGAGTATTAAGAGGACAAATCCTAGCTTTTCCGATGGTAGGCGAAACGATGTCTTCTGGGGAGACTAACTTTGGTGAAATCGTCCTCGTAGTTTACTGCTATATTACTTCCGAAGAACCGTGTCCTGTCGATTGTTTCTTGATGCCTTAAAAAGTAAGAAAAAACATTCTTTTGGATGGGTGGAAGGGGGGAAAAAATAGCTTAGGGGTATATGGATAGAGGTATCTCTATCCTTCGGGATGGGGGCTTAACCTAGGTTGTTAAAGGTAAAAAAATGTGCGCTTTTGGATAATGGTTGAATTATAGATAGAGTGACTCTCTTTGGTTGAAAATATGATTAAAAGTATATATGTAATGTGGAGGGTGGGGGTAGAGGGGATTGTCCCTCCTAAAGGGAGGGGATATGTGTCGAGTAGTTGTGATATGTGGTCTGATGTAGTTCTAGCGGGAAAGGAGTTGGAAAATATGGAAGGGGGATTTTTGGGCCAGTTTATTAGGATGATTGGTGATGGATTAGGTACATCTTCTTGGAAAGATAAATGGGCGGGAGAGGTAAAGCTAAGTAAGCGTTTTCCTAAGCTTTTTCAGTTAGAAAATAACAAAGATGCGTTGGTAGGCAATAAAGGTAATTGGATTGATGGTATATGGGTGTGGAATTGGGATTGGATTAGGTCCCCTCGGGGTAGGTGGTGGGTGAGTTAAATGAGCTAGAATGATGACAGAATTATAGTAATGATGAAAATCGCACGGATAATGGAAATGAGAAACTTGATCCACAAAGGAGCTGAGTTCTCACTCAAATCTTTCGTCCTAATGGATTGAGCAACGACTGTTGTTAGGAGAGAAGCAGTTTAGTACGAAGACAGAATGAACACCTAGTTCCTAGAATAGTCAATGTTTCATTTTGCTCGTGCTCCTTAAATGATAGAATCCGTCTATTCGGTCCCGAAATGAGCTGAAAGATAACGGTATAGATATGGACTCGAATATATATGGCCCCATCGTTTAGTCGAAAATGTGAAAATGTTTTAGAATCAATCAACCATTGTTTAGTGTTGTGTGAGAAAGCTCTGTACATTTGGAAAAGGATGTTTGCTTGGTGGGGGATCGTACTAGTTGATGCCTTTACAATAAAGGATATATTATAACATTTAGGGGGAAGCTCGTTGGGTAAGGAAGCAGAAGTGTTGTGGCATGCGGTGATGTTGGTGGCTGTTTACATTATTTGAAAAAGCATGAACATGAAAGTTATTAAAGGGAAGACGGAGAATAGGACGAAACTGTTTAAAGACATATGACTAAAGGCCTTCGAATGGATCAGTAGGAGGTCAAAGAGGTGGAACTTGCAGCGGGAAAATTGGATTGAGAGACCATATAAATATGTTTGAATTGCTGCTGATATGTGGATTGTTTTGTTTTGTTACTAATGATCCGGTGACCATTAATTTTTACTTACACCATATGTCTCATGTGGTGGTTTGATTTTTTTTGTATAATGGTGTGGCGTGTTTAGTCTCTTTGTGTTTTTGTCACAGGAGAGTCCTTGTAATCTGTTGGGTTTTAATATAAAGTTTTGCTTATCAAAAAAACTTTGTTTAATGTTTATGTTCAGTTATTCATTAATTGAACGAACATTAACACTATTTTACGTTCACTTAGTTAAATGAACGAACTTGAACAAAAGTCTGGTTCGTTCATTTATGTTCGTGAACAACCGATTAAACGTTCATTAACGTTCGTTTATGTTAATTTATTTGTTTATGTTCATTTATCGTATCTTTTTATTATATACTTTTATAATTAGTTTACTTAAACAAAACAAAACTTATAAAACACAATACTATGTATATTTTTGTAAATTTTATGTTTATTTTTCTACGTTCAATTATGTTCGTTTGATTAAGTTTGTATAGTACCTTAATGAACAAACATGAACAACCTTATTTTATTAATAAACGAACATGAACAAGAATATTCATCCGTTTAAGCGATCGTGTAAAATTATTTGTCCGGTTAAAATTAAATGAACGAACATGAACAAAACTCTGTTCGTGTTCGTCCGATTCGTTTACAACCTAGGTTTTATGCATGTATGTTTTTCGATATGATATGTTAGACAGATTTGTGTGTTTATATATGGAGGGGAATTCAAGTTGTCAATATTTACAATTGTTGAATAATGAATAATTAATGGATGGTGTGTAGTTGACATGAGGCTATTTGGATGGACTTTTTCAATTCTTAATTAACCTATCCTTTTTTGACTTAGACCAAGTTTTGAGTAAGAAATTATGTTACTATTCAATTGATTCTTACGTATACTTCGATTGTGAACCAAGATTTTAACAAATATACACATGCATATGCATGAGCGTATGATGACAACGAACCCATATATTTTTAAAACAAGTTAGATTGTTACACATGCATGAATATGAATATTGCATATATAATTTTGTGTTTAATTTACTTACGTAAAACTAGCTACAAAAGTATATAACAAAGAAATTAATTCATCATCATGACATATTCGATGACTGTCGCTTAAAACCCAAGTTCTTGAGCTGCAAGTTTGTGACTGACTATTATTGGCTTTTGACGAAGTCTGCAATAGCCTCTTGGTGTAGAAGTACGTGCATGCAATTAAACTAGTCAAAGTACCAACTTTGACTCATACCAGATTTTATTACGTGCTTATGTAATTGAGTTTTAGATACATTTTGTGAAATTCTTTTAAGCTCTAACTAATAATGCATGAAAGAGATAACATATATATCAACCCATATTATAGTGTCTTGACTTCATTGCTGGTTATGATCTATAGTAATGGGCTGGTGAAGTTTGTGGTTGTGAAGAAAATTAGGTGTGAAGAAGTTGTGTTAGTCGTGATCAAGTTGTGATGAAGTTGTGTAGTCGTGATCAAGGTCGTGAAGCAAAAGCTGTGTTAGTGAGTTGTGAAGGTGTGGTAGATTGGTTTCTAGCTAATATAGAACTCGACATCTAGCTTAGTTTTGGCTCGTCGGAATATCAGATAAGCGAAAGTTGTGTAAGCGTTTTCTCCGCCCTAAGGAGTCTTGTTGACATAGTGAGAAAACTCTCGAGTTAGATGCTCGAGGAGTGGAGTAGGGCGAAGATGTTACTTTGTACACCGAACATTATAAAATCCTTGTTGTTTTGGTTTGATCTTTTCTAACTCTTATCTCTTATTTCTTCATTTGTTCTTACTTATTTATATTATTCATATTGTGCAAGTATTGAATTCACAAAGAGTCGAATCTAAGTTTTTATAAACAAATATAAACATTAAAATAAAAAGCGGCAAACTATTCAACCCCCTTCTAGTTTTCCACAATTGGTATTAAGAGCCACGTCAAACAAAATTTTTAAAATAAATTGTATTTTAAAACTTAAAATCGATCTATGGAATCGGAAAAATATTTAGAAGGGCAATCTATGCAAAGACCACCACTATTTAAAAGTGATGGATTTATTTATTGTGGCACAAATAGAATTTCCGAAATTATGTGAAGTCAAAAGATCTAGATCTTTGCATGTTATGACCCGATGGTGTTTTTCCTCCTATTCAATTATATCCCGAAAACTAACAAGGATGTAGTTGTACCTTTTCATAAACAAAAATGATGATATAAAAGAAACTTGCAAAAACTTAATGAAGCTAAAATGGTAATTTATATGCTTTGCTCATAAAGAATACAAAAGAATTTTTATGTGTCAAACCGCAAAAGAAATTTGGGATACTTTATTAATCACTCATCAAGGTAATAATCAAGTCAAAACTAACAAAATAGATCTTCTTATTCAACAATATGAACAATTTATAATTCCGAAAGAGGAGTCAATAGATAATGCATTTGCTAAATTTAACACTATTATTACTAGTATAAAAGCACTTGATGAAGGTTTTTCTAGCGAGAATTATGTTATAAAATTTCTTAGGGTATTACATCCTAAATGGCGCGCAAAAGTCACGGCGATCAAAGAATCAAATAATCTAACAACTCTATCACTTGACGAACTCATTGGAAATTTGAAGGTTTATGAAGAAGTTATTAAGAAAGATTCCGAAACCGTCAAAAGCAAAAGAGAACAAAGTAGATCTATTGCCTTGAAAGCTAGAAAGGAATCTAGTGATGATGATAGCTCAACCTCCGATAGTGAAGATGAAGACATGCGCCATGGCCGTAAAAGACTTCAAGAAATTCTTTAAAAGACGAGGACGATTCGTAAGACAACCACATGAAGAAAGAAAATCATTCCAAAGAAATAAAGACGACAAAAATGGCAAAGGCGAAAGAAAAGAAAATGCTTTAAGTGTGGAGATCCAAATCATCTCATCGGAGAATGTCCGAAACAATCAAAATATCAAAATCAAAAGGCGTTTGTTGGAGGATCTTGGAGTGATAGCGACGAAGATGAAGAGGAAAGGACAAAGGACGAAAAGTGTCTTATGGCTAAAGCTTCAAATGAGGTACTTTCCAAAACTGAATATTTTAGTGATGACCATTCATCCATTGACTGAAAATGACTTAGGATAGTTGATTTAGTAAATGTGACAAATAGGAATAAAAGTCATGGGCTAAAAATAAAACTTTAAAACAAGCCAAAATAAATTAGAGATTGATAGACTAGAGTAACAAAGATAAAATAAGTAGGTTAGTAAAAGGTAATGGAAAGTAAATGAAGAATGCAAATATATGTCAAGACCCTTAAGTTTAAGAAAATGAGAAAGCTTAGAAGAATCTCTAGGCTAATGAATTTAATGATAGTAGTCACTCCCTTAAGAAAATAATAAGTTCTCAAAAATCTTCGGGAGATAAATCCGGTCTAGGATTTAATTTTACCAAAGGGTCACCTAGCGAAACCAAACAAGTAAACTTTGTAAGAGCTCGAGATAGTTAATTTAGTCGAAAGAAAATTGATAGAATCAAACCCAAAACTCAAAAACCAAAATTTATACTTTTTAAACAATAATAAAAAATTCCTATTGCAAGTGATGATGAGGTAAAACGTTTTTACAAACCTTCCTTAAAACCCGGGAGTGAATTTACTAAACCCACAATGAGGTCTAAAACACCTCCTCTGAGAAGAAAAAGAAAATCTCTCCTTCGTCCAAAACACCTCAACCTAGGAGAGACCAAGGTAGACCAAATTACTATAACACTAATCACACAATGTGGAATCATCCACACCAACCAAGCTTTACTCAATGTGGAAGATGTTCACCGTGCATGTGTCTGAATCAAATGCAAAACATGTTCGGAAAAAATAACTTCAGACCCATGAAACGATGGGGACCAAATGGCTAAATCATCATATCTTCCGAGGTTAATCATCTACAGACATCACGTAGATTCCGTCAATACAAAGTTGAACGAATAACATAGGATTTCCATTAAATCCTCAAGCTTGCTACTTGAAGATTTTAAAGTAATTTCTCTGAAGAGTAAGTATGTCTCACTCTAGATTACGTTTAATTATAGATTGGTACTATGATTACTTAGTATTAGTGATAGATAGGAAATTGGTTGTCTCTAGAAAGGCATTTGTTGGCTTTCTAGTTTTTAAAAGAAATTGTTTATTAGGAACCATTCTTTCACATGGATTATTCATGAACCACTAAAATGGAAATCTTCTATGACCACGAACTCACGTAGACGAAGAAAAATGAGTTAGTGGATAATAATTAACATAGAAGTAGGATTAGTTTTGCATCGGAAAAGTCTTAAACCACTATGGATGAAATAAACTCCCTTCCACCTTGACGCTCACCTCAACTACGTCTATCTAAATTGCCTTGTTAAAATCTCAACTCCATTCCGATCTCTAATCATCTCCCTTACAATTGTCTACTCTTTCAATTTCAAAAGTATCAATAAACTTTTTTCGGTTCGAAGAAAATTAATCATCATGTTCGCACGAGTTTAGGGTCACCAAATCATCTTGTGTATTGACATCCAAATTATCTCGTCCGAGATAGTCAAAGAAACTTTCTAATTAAACAAACAGTTAATTAAAAAATGTCAATATTCATTCTCACAAAACTAGCCAAAAAAATTCAAAGAATATTTTTTTCTTCAGGTGGCGTCCCCTTTAATTTTAAGGGGACCGGCCGTGTAAAAAGGGTGGCCCCCTTAATTAATTAAGGGGACCGCCCATCTGCGAAGCCAAACAGACCCTCTCCTCTACAAAACCAATTACCAAACACCCATTTTTCTTCTCCCTCTTCTACCTGCTACTGTGTGACGAACACACACACACACTCAAAAACCATAAAATCCAATTCCCAAACTCAAAATTATCAATTTCGAAAAGGGCATCCCTACAACTCGATTAACAACACCTATTGTAAGATTTCCTATACTTATCTTTTTCAATTTCATCAAATTTTGTTCTTAATCAAAATTGGGTATTATTATATATTTTTTGTGTCTTTTGATTTTTAGATTAGAACTAGGAAATCCATAACTACAATGATTCTCGTAGTCATAAGAATTCAATACATTCATTAGAATCGAGTTACAAAAATTTTTTTATTCAAAATTTTTATAAATATATATACATATTTTTCATTTTTTTTAAATTTTGAAACAAAGTTTTTATACACATTATTGATTCATCACCAAAAACACGATTAAAACAACTATACCTTGCCCATCGAAACGTACATTCCTAAATGTATACTTTTCGAATCAATGGATAATGTGTTATAAAAATAAAGGGGTGTTTGGTTCGTTTCTTAGGATCAATTTTTAGAGTCGAAATGACCATCACTATATGTTTTGTCACTGAATAAATTACTTAAAACAAACTTGTATAAGTCTATCAAGATATATAATTCATATATAATATATATATATATATAATATATATATATATATATTATATATATATATACTATTGATTTTATTTTTTAAAAGGTATATAATATAAAGATGGTGTTTGCGTTTAACAAAGTTTAAACACATAGTATTGAGTCAAAACAAACACTATTTAACTCTTATCAAGTCAAAAATAATAAACTTATACTTGTCAACAAAATATACACTTAACGCATAATTTTTGACAAGCTTAGACAAATTTTATATTGATAAGGGAGTGTTTGGGTTATCGTCTTGATGTTGAAATATATAACTAATATATATTCTTCGACATCCTAGATTAAGTCAAAAATAAATTAAGGAACATATGGATCACTTCTTAGGTTTTTATTTTTAGAGTCGAAGTAATCCTTATCCCACATTTGTCATTTTAAAAAAAACTTCATTTTATTTTCTTTATTATTTTTTTGTAACATTTCTTTTGTTGATATCTTGTTTAGGTGACAAAAATGCCGAAAGCCACTACCACCGATATATCTCTCACTAAATCCTACATCCCAAAAGTATCCAAAATTCCCGGCATCTCCCCTACTATTGCCCAATTCTACAAACCTATTGAAAACCGTAACATTTACGAAGGTCGTGTTGTTGATCAAGCCTACTACAAATCCAACAATATCGAGCGTCTCTTTACTAACGTTCTCTTCAATGGTCTCTTTCAAATCAACGAACCGATTGTTCTAAGATTATTCTAGACTTCTATAGTCAAGTCACGGTACAAACCGATGACTATGGCTATCTTGTCATCTCTTTCATGATTCAACATGAATTCATCACTCTCACTCTTGATCAATTTGGTCAAATTCTCAAAATCCCGTACAACGGTCAAGCCGTTTTCACTAATGAATAGGACCTTGCATCTCTTGAATATTCTTAAGAAACCAAGGGAACATATTGCACCAATCTTCCTACTCCTGACGAAATTCGTCAACTTTTTGAATTGGAACGTGTCGTGGTAGACCGCACCATTAAAAGTCAAACGGTCGCTCTCAATCCAAATCAAATTCTCACCAAAGAACTAAGCCTCGACATGAAGCAATAGGAAGAACTCATTCGAGAGAATGTATTCGGACTAGGAGGACATCAGGACCGTCTCCCCGCTTGTCTTTCTCACATGTTGTATTGTGTTGTTGCCAAAGAACAATACAATCTTGCTTATTTCTTTGTCATAAGAATCGAATGTGCAAGAGCTTCTTTCAAAACCGCAAATCTTCCATATTGGCATGTTTTTAACTCGTCTTTCTATCGACACGTCATGAAATGTTATCCTATCTTAACCAATGGCATCTATGAAATTGTTAATCGGAGTCATGCGGCTCATGCCCTAAAAACAAACTCGGACGACCTCGAATGTGATTCATGGCAAGGGCACATCAATTCTATACTCTCGCTCATCCTCTCATCATCAAGGCATGTCATCTCATCAACACGATGATGATGATGATGATGTCGAAACTTCTCGAGCAAGTACTCCATCTCCTACCACCTATCTTAACTCTCTTGGTTCACTCAACTACCAAAAGTACCAAATACCTTCCTCTTCCGAACAAACCGATGAAACTCTCTTTACACGACAAACCACCTTGCTCAACCAAACGCAACAAATGCACGAGGAGATGCGTGGAGGATTCAAATCATTTGGAAAAGGCACTTCTAAAAGGGAATTTAGCAGAAGGATAGAAGTGAACACTTAGGAGAGAAATTAGCTAGATAGCTAAATGTGATTTAAGACAATTTTTAACTTGATTATGTGTATGTTCTAAACAACTTGTGTGGTGATTATCCGATTTATTCGAAAAGATTTGATTATTAGTTATCTTTAGATGCTTATTTGCTATGATGATTTAAACCTTTGGATGTTTTATTTAATCAACTACTTATGCTACTTTGGTTTCATGATTTGATGTGTTTATTACATGTTATATGATTAAATGTGCTCATAAAACTCAATAGGGCTTGCTGCAAATAAACCACCAAAACAAAAATACTCTCATAAAAAAATTCTGAGGAAAATCGTTTCTGTGAAAAATGGAAACCAGCAGAGGGCGTCCTCCTTAATTTATAACGGGCAGCCCCCTTATCTTTAAGGGGACTGACCCCTAATTAAGGGGACCGCCCTAGCAAATCATGGGTAAAACAATATTTTTCCTGCTTTTTGACCCTCTTTTACCTAGTCTCAGCTATCTTTGCCCAGAATGCTCGAACATAATTTGGAATAACTTAAACTAGTTCAAACTCATTCCATTTTCAAACCATTTCCTTCCCATAAATCCCCTCCAAATGATCATCTCCAATACACCATTTTCTTCATCATTCATCAACCATTATCAACATCCATGGCATCCACTAGAGCTTCCATTTCCAAAGCCTCCAAGAGACCAAAAATCAACATCATTCCACCAAAACAATTGTTTGTGGATTTAACCCAAGATGACACAAAAACTCCATCACCCAAACTTCAACTCTCATCACCTAGTGCTCCTAATGCACCCTCCAAAACACCATCAACCAAAGATACTTCTTCATCCTCAATTGACTACATACCCAAATCACCAACCTCATCAACATCACTTTCACCCAATGGTTACTTGAACCCACCAACATCTCCTCCTCCAAGAGTTTCTCCACCACCTCCAACTCAAGAAAATGCATCAATGGACATCACTCTCACCCTTTCACCAATTACCCCACTTGATGTCCAATTTGATACTCCATCACCTTCACCACCTATCTTTGGTCATCCCATTCCTTGGAACCTTCTTGAGGCACATGGAGATTCATGTTTGTGTTGCATTCACAATCGTACTCTCATATTTGGATTGAGAGATGAACTCCAATATATGTTTTCATATATTGAAAATATGCTCTCACAACCACCAACAACCATCATCCCACCACCTCCATCATCTTCCCCAAACTAAACATACTCTATGTTTAGTTTTTCAAATAATTGTACATCCACCATTTTGCAAGTAAGTCCTATGGAGCTTTACTAATTATAGGATTTTTTGTAGTTTAAAAATTTCATGTATGTTAGCATGTTATTTATTTTTTATGCATGAATGTGGTTCACACTCTATTTTATGTTAAATGGATGATTATTGTTGGTTGCATTATTATTATGCCATATTTTTCCGTCTTGCTACATGTTAGAAATATTTGTATTGTTCTAACTCGTTTTTGTAGTCAAGAAACCATAGCTCGATTCCTTGGTGCCCTCGAACGAGGGGGAGCACACATCAAGGGGGAGCATTTATTCCGTCAATTTTACCAGCAATTTTCGACGATGCCTTTTTGATTCTACAAAAAAGGGGAGAAATGACATAAAACTCACTAAATACTTGTTTAAAAATAATTTTACATTTAATGAGTTTAAATTTTGTAATCATCAAAAAGGGGGAGATTGTTGATAGAAATAATGCCTAAAAACATTATTAATATTTTTCACATCTTTACGTTTTGATAATCACAAAATATAAAAACGTTCAATGTAAAATTAAACGTAAACAAGTAATTAGTAGTAAATTTTCATTTCGAAAATTATATCACTTAAAGGTATGAATAAATAAATGCTTAATGCATTTTATGATCAAAGGAAATTTTTATTCAACCTCACACTTTTATAAAATGTTGTAAACATTTTTATAAACATTACAAAACATTTTCTACAATTAAAAGAAATGTTTTATTCAAAATAAACATTTTGAAATTTAAATTTTCAGACCTAAAACGGCTAGAAAGTTTTAGAAAATCCCCCCTACACAAAAGGACAAACTGGGAAGCGCCTAGTCTAGGGCGGCCCCTTTAAATACACGGGCGGCCCCCTTATCTTTAAGGGGACCGCCCACCTATTTAAGGGGACCGCCCATAGGTAGACGCTCCTCCAGAATGTCCTATAAATACTGGACTATTCCCCACTATTTTCTCACCTTTTGCACTCATTCTTTCTGATAAAAAACAACCCACACATCTCATTAAAATCCTTTGATCATTTAATCATAAAGCTTTGTTTTAAGTGATCCAAGCATAATTCCTCAAGTTCAAGAGAAGAATACTTCCATCATCAAGTGAAGAAGTATTACACCTCTAGTTTGTATTGCAATCTTGTTGCATCCATATCTTAACTTGTAAATCATTTGTAAATCTTGTAAAGTTGTGTAGTAGATAGATCTTGGTGATTGTTGTAAGTATAGTTGAATCTTAGTAATTCATCTAAGTTGTGATAGTTAGGTGTGAAAGTAGAAGTGAAGTAGTGAAGTAGTGTGGTGAAGAATACTAAGGCGTAAAGAAGTTGTGTAGTTGTGAAGTTGTGTTGTGAAGTCGTGAAAGTAGTGAAGAAGTTGTGAAGTCGTGATAGATTGGTTCTAGCTAAGATTAGAACTCGACATCTAGCTTAGTGTCGGAAATTGATATAAGCGAAAGTTGTGTATGGTTTTCTCCGCCATAAGGGAGTTTGTTGACATAGTGAAGAAAACTCTCGAGTTAGGTGCTCGAGGAGTGGAGTATGACGAAGAGGTGCTTCGTAACCGAATCACTATAAATCCTTGTGTTGTGGTTTGATCTTTCTAACTCTTATCTCTTATTTCTTTATTTGTTCTTACTTATTTATATTATTCATATTGTACAAGTATTGAATTCACAAAAAGTAAAATCTAAGTTTTTATAAACAAACATAAACATTAAATTAAAAAGCGGTAAACTATTCAACCCCCTTCTAGTTTTCCACATGCTGATCTTACAACTCATACTCCGTATCCATCAAGGAAGATACGTCGTATCTACATTTGAACTTCACAAGAGACCACGAAGACTTAATGACCTATACGCCGTATCCAGAAGACATCATACGCCGTATTCACAGATAAGCTCAAAAAATATTCTGGAAGATATCAAACGTGGTCCCCACTCCAAGAAACCCCTATATGCCGTATCGAGACAACCCGATACGACGTATCAACTTAATTCCAGTAGCTATAAATACCAAACCCTAATACGAGTTTCAACATGCTTTTAACTACCAAGTCTGATTTTCAGAAGACAAAAGAAGCCAGAAAAGGTGCAGCAAAGTGCTTAGATCATTAAGGAAACCCTTGTAATTCCAATACTCTAAATACGCGTTCGATTCTTGGTATCATTCGTTGATTGGTTAGTTTATCTTAATCGTTCATCTATGACATTTGTATTGATTACAATGGCTATTGGCTAATACCTTTAGGTATTAGCCATGGTTATAATAATTTAATGTTTGGTTTATGTTTATACCGATTGCTTATAAGTTGTGTGTTGTTTATGTCTATCACATGCTACTCGTTTATGTTTAATTATGTGTTTAATCTATTATTCAACCGGATCAAGTTTTATGGACCAAATTAGCTAGAGTCTAGGATAGAACTTCATATAGATGTATGTGACTCTGGGATTACAGGACTGCAAATTCAACCTTCTAGTGTTTCCCCTATTTATAAAGAGTGGTATAGCTAGGTGGTGACTTAGGATTTATAAGTACACTCTACGACCTTGGTTGGTTCACTACCGGGCGCAAACTGCCAGCATATATTTTCAATTAAACATAAGTTAGTAAAGCCTCGATGAGCTAGGGTTCAATAATCACAAGTGTTGGAATCCTAGATAGATTATACTCGACCAAGATTACTTTATGCAGATTAGGTTAATTGTGACAGAATTGCTTAATCTAGGTCTTAGAAAGAAGTCCCACCTAAGTCTAGGAATGATACATTAAACAACGAAATAGGTACATCATAGCACTCATAAACTAAAACCTGCATTACATTTGATTAAACATGGTTAGTACGTTTTACCTACATAAGGCTCACCGCTTCTTTATCTTTTGTCTATCGACTTGCGTGTTTTAATTGTCATCAAAACCCTAGGTTAGATAACCAAAACCCGTGTCGGTCTCTTAGACTGAAAACCCCCTTCAACCGTTAGAATTAGGAGTAGGTTTAACATAGGATTAGTATAGGTTTAACATAGATTAAAACTAACGTAAGGTAACTAAAATACTGGTAGACTTAGGAATTAACCTTCCCGCTCTTAGTGATCGACACCCTACTTACCAACGAAGCTACAACTGATCGGGTACATTGCCCGTTAGTGTTGTTTTAGGTAAAGTCGGCAAAATATAAATAGTAAAACTTGATAACATAAAATACATACACACGACGACACATCATTCTCGAAACCCTTTATAACCTCATATTACTCATGTTTTAATCAAGTGAAGTCTTCTATCTTTTATTCATTCAATATGTCTATGTGTTATTTGATTAATTATTGTTCTTCACTTCTTCTTAACATGTTAGGCTAGATCTTATAGTGTTTGCTTATGATTGCATGTGAATTAGTTTGTAGATCCTTTTAATATTGCTTATTGTGATAGATATGCACGTTAGGCTTTAAAATACTAGCTATAAAATATTACATCGGCATAAACATCTAGGGAAACGTGATTGAGTAGAAAGGATTCCATCGGTAATAGTCTTCATACTACCTTACCCATCTATAAATGATCACCTCTTAAATATTTTAATGCATGTAATGTACTCTTAGGGGCCCTATAATAGTCTTCATACTACCTTACTTGTGTGTTGCCTTAACAGAACATTACATAGATGGCGGGTTCGTGCAATTAGTTCATGACTTAGGAAATATTTACACATCGCATCACAAGGGTGACGAGCAATAGAATTAGGAGAAGCAAACTAAGGATCATGCATGATTAAATAAACACATTTGTTTACCTATACGAGTTCTCACCAATTTAGTTTAGTTTAATATTAGTTTAAGTAGTTTAAAACCAAACCACCTCTTAAACCCAGAATTTTACTTGCTTTCTATAAAATATAAAAATACAAAAATAATCTTCTTTCAACCCCTTAGATCTCAGTTAGGTTTAGTTTGAGCCTTCACACGCTATTTCTCTAGAGAATGATAACAACCCTCGAGTCTTACCTTAATACACTACAACGATTAGGTGCTCTGCCTATGGAGTTGTAAAACCCGGTGTGCTTACAACGACCGCATCAGCATCATTATGATAATTGACAGTTATTATATCAAGATGAGAAAAAATACTCGAATTTGGACCTGTAAGGTAACAAAAAACCTTATTGTTGTTATTAGACCATTTTATTGTTTTCACATGATGCAGTTGATTTTAAAACATAAATGAAGCAAGTGTTTTATTTTGGCGTATAAGTTTCATTAGGTTACGTATTGTTTTAGTTTTTATTTTAAAAAGTGTTTGTATGTTTGATGCAATTAATTTTATAATACTTATGCAATAACTGTTCATTTATGGCATATAAGCTTTCATTAGGAGTTTCATAGTCTAGTTTTGTCAATCAAAAAGTGTTCATTGACATATATGATGCAGTTGGTGTAAAGAAGTGATGCAGTAAGTGTTCATTTGTAGTATATAAAGTTTGATTAGGTCATGCGTAAGGTGTTTTAGTTGTCAAAAAGTGCTTGTGAGTGTATATGTATGTATGATGCAGTTGGTGTAAAGAAGTGATGCAGTAGGTGTTCATTTGTGGTATATAAGGTTTGACTAGGTCACGCGTAGGGTGCTTTAGTGATAGAAAAGTTTTTGTGTGTGTATTTGTATGCATGTTGCAGATGTGTAAAGAAGTGATGTAGCATGTGCTCATTTGTGGCACATAAGGTTCAATTAGATTACGCGTAGGATGTCTTACTTGTTGAAAATATGATTGTGTGTGTATTTCTATACATGATGCAACTGGTGTAAAGAAGTGATGCAATAGGTGTTCATTTGTGGCATATAAGGTTCGATCAGATTACGCGTAGGGTGTCTTACTTGTCAAAAATATGCTTGTGTGTGTATTTCTGTGCATGATGCAACTGGTGTAAAGTAGTGATGTAGTAGGTGTTCATTTTTGGCACATTAGGCTCAATTAGGTCACGTGCAATGTGTTTTATTTGTCGAAATGTGCTTGTGCATGTATTTGTATGTATGATGCCGTTAATGTAAAGAAGTGATGTAGTATATGTTTTATAATGGATTTTGGACTTTAGATTTTAACCAAATGAATGTAATGTAGTGGAACCACCAAGAATATTGTTATTAGCTAATATTTTTAAGTTTGTTTTTTATAAATCAGCAGCTAAAGCAGTTGCTAGAAAGTAGTTAATTTGGTTACAGGCAATTCAGAATTTAAAATTCGTCAATGAACTATACTTAGGCTTGTATCGCAATGGTATCTCATGTTGTGTGAGAAGCTCCCCAGCCAAATGGTTGTAGGTTGAAGTCCTGCTTAAGACATGTGAGATAATTTGTGGTATAAAAATTATGAGATAGTTAAAATTACCGTTCGAACAAAAAAACCTATACTTAAAAAGAAGTTTATATCTAAAGATTGTATCATTCAATTCTTTTAGAAATTAGTTTAATGATAGATACACGGTTTAAGATAAAATTATCAATGGATAATTATGTATATACGATAACGAAAGACACATATACTAATAAGCCTGGAGCCGAAGCTCGAGTCGAAAGTTAAGGATCTTTAGGACATTCAGGAGTCATAACTATCGCATACTGAGAACCTTAATGATTGTTTCATATACCAATTGCATCATCTGTGTTTTTTCACTCGCTAAATGTTCGATGAGTGTCTCATCCAGCACTTGTTGAACAACTTCAAGTACTCAGTACAAGCTACAATAATGTTCGTTTCAGCCATTCCAATTGATACTAATTTCTGAAGTCTATTTTATTCCATCAGTTGGGTATGCGTTACAACAAGATTTGGAATGAAGCGTGATCAACCACCTTTTAAGAAGTCCCTATACTCTTTGCTAAAGTCGGGTATATCTTTCAATAATTTGTTTGAACGTGTTAGGAAGTTGGTAAGCTGTTTGGTCCAAGCAACTACAAATGCTAGTGGGTTCTAGCTAGGTGGTTAGTATTTTGGGTATAACGCAATCACTTAACTTATTCAAAATCTTTACTTTCTGGAAGTTTCACTCGTTTTTAGTGTTGGACGGGTTCTATTTATGCTTTATCATCTAGCTTCACTGCTTTAGGACATCGTCTTGTTATCAAAATCAAGACAACTATCACCTTTTTTATGGGGTTTCCATTATCCATTTTTCCCTCTAAGGACTGGAACTATTTGTGAGCTCACAAGGTTGTTAAGATTAGTATAGCATATACAGTCACCAGCCACCTTAGGGTTCCAAGAGGATCATTCACTGTTAGCTATTAAGTCTTAGAGATCCTTACAATTGACTTATATTGGCATAATGCTCTTTCTGATCACTATATGCTTAAATGTATTGAATAATGGAATTTCTTGTCTTCTCATTAAACACAGGATCAATATATAATTACATAAGAATATTCTATAAGCCATATAATATGGATTAGGCCCATAATTAACTAAAAATGGGCTAACATAGACTAACTAAATATATCGCCTTAACACTCCCCCGCAGTTAGAGCGACAGAAGATCGAACACTCAAACTGGTACAAAACTCTTCAAACAATGCTGAAGGTAAACCCTTAGTGAAGATGTCAGCATACTGATAACGTGACGGCACATGAAGCACACGAACGTGTCCCCGAGTAACCATGTCCCGAACAAAATGAATATCAATCTCAATGTGCTTCGTGCGTCGATGCTGGACTGGATTAGCAGAAAGATAAATAGCACTTACATTGTCACAAAACACAAGAGTGGCAGTCTGTAATGGTGTATGTAGCTCAAGAAGCAAATTACGCAGCCAAGCCGTTTCAGCAACGACATTAGCAACTCCACGATACTTGGCCTCCGCACTGGAACGAGAGAGTGTGTGTTTCCGTTTAGATGACCAAGATAATAAGTTATTACCCAAGAAAATGCAGTAACCTGAGGTGGGGCGACGTGTAGCGGGACAACTAGCCCAGTCAGCACCAGAATAGGCAACGAGAGAAGCAGTAGATAAAGTATATAACTGCAAACCAAAATCCAAAGTACCTCAAACATACTGCAAGATACGCTTAATAGCTGTCATGTGTGGCTCTCGAGGGTCATGCATATATAAACAAACCTGTTGCACAACATATGATAAATCAGGATGAGTAAATGTCAAATACTGTAAACTACTTGCAAGATTGCGATAAAGCGTAGGGTCAGAAATTGGGTCACCCTCTGGACCAAGCTTGGACTCCGTATCCACAAGAGTTCAGGATGAGTTGCAGTTAACTATACGAGCCCTTTGAAGTAACTCAAGGGCATATTTGCGCTGCGAAAGAAACATCCCGGTACGATCACGAGAAATAGAAATACCCAAAAAATAGTTCGTGCACCTAGATCAGTCATCTCAAACTCTCTATGCAAAGAAGATATGATACACTATAGTAAAGCTATGGAGGAGGCAGTAAGAACAATATCGTCCACATAAATCAATAAGTAAGCGATCTCAGTGCCATGTCGATAAATAAACAATGATGAATCACACCTACTATGAGAAAAACCAACCCTAGTATCATATCCTGCAAAACGCTAAAACCACGCATGAGGTGCCTGTTTCAAACCATATAAAGATCTTTGTAAACTACATACATGAGTGGGAAATATAGAGTTCACAAAACCAAGAGGCTGATGCATATAAACCGTCTCAGATAAATCACCGTTAAGAAAAGCATTCTTAACATCCAACTGGTGAATAGGCCAATGTCTAGACAATACAAGACTAAGTACAGTCTGAATGGTGGTCGGCTTGACAACTGGGCTAAAAGTCTTGTCACAATCAATACCAAGTTGTTGACTACTTCCATTAGCAACCAAACGAGCCTTATAATGGCTCAAAGTCCCATCAGTATGATACTTATGATGAAATAACCACATAGAGCGAACGACGTTAACACTAGGGGGTCTTGGGACAAGATCCCATGTATTATTTTTAATCAACACATTATATTCATCAGACATAGCATCCCGCCAATGCGGGTCTTTAAGATCAACAAAGGGGGACTTAGGAACAGGAGAAACAGACGACGTATACAAAGACAAACGTTGAGTGGGTTTAATTGTGCCAACTTGAGAACGTGTGACCATAGGGTGAGAACGAGTGGGTTGAGGTGTAGGTGAACTGGGTGGAAAGTGTTGAGTTATGTTGGTGGGTCGAATGTGGGTTGACGTTTTGTACATAGTAGGTTGGTGATGGATTGGTGTTGAGGTGAGAGGTAGCAGCTGAATTATGTTGAGCCGAAGAGTGAATAAGGTGATGTGTGATGATGGATTGTGAGGGACCAAGGAAATCGTAAGATGAAGTTGTAGTGGGGTTGGTGGAGCCATAGGGAAATTGGTGCTCATCAAATGTGACATGTCTCGATATGATGATTTTATTTGAGGAGAGGTCAAGGCAACGATAGCCACGATGGTAAGCGGGATATCCCCAAAAAATGCACGGTGTTGTATGGGGAGCTAGTTTATGTGGTGTATCTAGGTGCGGGTGACAAAGGCATCCGAAGATGCGGAGGCGTGAATAATCCGGTTCTTTATTAAACAACCTCCTACAAGGAATGTCATTATAGATGGCGGTAGATGGTAAAAGGTTAAGTAAATAAGCGGCCGCGTGAAGCGCCTCCACCCAAAATGTAGGAGTGAGGTGTGCTTGAAATAGGAGAGTGCGAATCATATTGTTAATGGTGCGGATCATGCGTTATGATTTTCCATTTTGTTGTGATGTTTTGAGACAAGAAAAACGGATTTGAATTCCATTTTCAGCAAATAGGAGATTGGTGTTGTCGAACTCACAACCATAGTCACATTGGAAAGCATTTAAATCACGCTTAAATTGATTTTTAACATACGAACGAAAATGTAAAAACTTTTGAAACACTTCGGATTTGTTACGTAAAGGATAAATCTATAAATAATGTGATAAATGATCTAAAAACAACAAATAATATTTGAAACCATTGGCACTAACAATAGGAGATGTCCAAATATCTGAGTGAACAATTTTAAAGCACTGGGAAACGCTAGAATCCGAGCTAGAGAATGGAAGTCTTACATGCTTACCAAGTTGACAAGCATGGCAAATATGATGAGACTTCTCTTTATTACAAGAAATGTATTTGCTAGAGGCAAGAGAACGTAGCACCTCTTCGCCGGGGTG
>BQNB010054423.1:0-39553 GCA_026074375.1 Tanacetum coccineum
CTATGTTAGTTATTTACACAAATATGCGTTTTTTTACATGGTCTATAACCAATCTTATATTAGAACCATACATGTAAATCAGAAACTTGATTCTGAATTCAGTGAAGAGGAAAACAAACTTGAGATGGCTGATACTCAAGCTGAAATCATTCTTAGTCAAGGTCTTCCCAGACACATCTTCAACATCCTAAATCAAACAAGCACTGCAAAGGAGATTTGGGATAATGTGGAGTTGCTTATGCAAGGATCAGGTAGGACTCTTCAACAAAGGAAGGAAAACCTGTCAAGAAGGTTCTGTTAATGAATCTATCTGATCACAGGTGCAGTATTCATACTGTAATCATTGATCCTCATCTGATCACAGGTGCAGTATTCATACTGTAATCATTGATCCTCACGGAATCAGAGGTTAATGTAACCGACCAGATTGAGTATCGTCTATACTCGGTCCCTTCAAAATATAAAACCTTTGTGTGTTCACAAAATGTTTTTCTAGAACACATTAAGTGGATTTTACATAACAAAATGTTTTGTTGGTGACTAAATTGTTCTATCATAGCGAATGACGACTCAAAGTAACCGATGCTCATATCCTTACTACCACAGTATCTGAAGTAATCAAGAAAGCTTACATTCAAAGCTTCCGCATAATCTCTGAAAATCAATGTCTTCTTCAAATGCAAAAGTTCAAATGATTAGAAGAAGATACATCATCAAAGCTTTCCAGATTCCAACAGATATGAGCATGTGAGACTAAAGATCAGCGTATGGCAAAGTCAAAGTGAAAGAAGATCACAAAGTAATTCAGAGAATTAAAGCTTAAACAAGTCAAAGATCAAGATCAAGTCATCACATCAAGTTCTGAAGATCATGGTCAAGGTGTTAACGTTTGAATTACCCAAAGCACAACAAGTGAAGTACCCTATCAACAACGAGCTAAAGAGACAAGCACGAGTGAGCTAACTTCTCATGACCTCATCTAGGGGGAGATTGTTAGGTTCACATAAATGGACCCGAACAAAGAAGCTTCGGTCACTCGAAGATTCAAGACAAAAGTCTAGCTCGAAAGACAATGTTAATTAATGTTTATTATGTATACGGGCCAAGATGTAAAAAGCCCAAAAAGAAAGCCCTCAAAGGCAAATCCTAGTTAGTATAAATACACCTAGTTTAGTCAAAAATTAGGTTAGCTTCTCCATTTCATTTTTCATCTTAAGGGTTTGTAGCAACTTTTTGTTTCTTTCAATCAAAAGTTCTTTAATGTTTAATCTTTTGTGCCATTGATCTTGTGCTTAATCCATGGAATGATCTAGGGATCCTACAAAAGGTTTACAAAAGGCTCTATTTATAGCTGAAGCTTTCATTATTGGGTCTTCCAACTGTGCTTCTTTTGTAAGAGCTTCACTAGGTGTTTTAGTTGTGTGAGGGACTTGATAAGAGTAATCTCAGCCATTCAATCATCTTGTGCTTCTTTTTGAGTCAATATAGCCATCGAAATTACTTGAAAATGGTGAGGGATTGCCAACATGGCAATTATAAAGCTGGGGGAGATAGTGGAGGAGGGGGAAATGTTTTATCCAGGATGTTGAATAGTTTGCAGGGTAAAAGAAGGTGAAGGGGACCCGTGAGTTGTTCTTGGGTTTTGTTGGGCGGGAAAGATAGTTTTGGGGAAGTTGACAGCTTTGGCCCCTCATCTCTTATAACTTCATTGTAGACTTCACCCTTTTATGATACAACTTTAGGGGTTTGGCAGAACTGGCCCCTAAAGTTATACTTCACCCGGTATGCAATTTCAGCCCTTGTAATACAACTTGAGGTTTGGCAAAGTCCCTCAAGTTGTATTTTCTTCATTTGACTTTAGACTTTTTCGGGGTTGACTTTCCTGTTGACTTTTTGACTTTGACTGACTTTGGCTTCGATTTAACTTTGTCTTTTCCATTCCGTGCTTGATTTTGTTTGTTTTTAGCTTTCTTCTTGTCCTTTTCTTGAATATCCGTCCCTGCATAATTCAAATGCAAAACATACAAATACAATGTATTTTTGGTACGTTTTTAGTCATTTAAGTCCGTTTTTAATGGAAAATGGTATGTGTAATTAAGCATATACCAGTGCTTAAGTATGCGACCTATCATTCAACTGGGTCTAGTCCTACATATTTAATGCGCTGTAACTTCGTTGTTGTTTGGGCTTAGGCTAAGAGTCCGGGATAGCTCTCCATATTGCAACTTATATATCTAGAATCGTAGGATTATGAACATTGACCTATCTTTACCAATAGTTTAGTGAGCTTAGTTGGACTAGCAGGTGACCCTAGGATCAACAAGTATGTTGGGAAATATATTGTAAAAGACTTAATACTGGTAGTATAACAGTTAAGTCTGGTAGTATTAGTTAATACTGGTAGTACTAATATTAAGTCTGGCAGTATTATAGTTAGTACTGGTAGAGTGGCAGTACTAGTTAAGTCTGTTTATGTAACAGAATGGTGATAGTAGTTATTTTAGAGATATCTTAGGAAAGGATATGCATTATCCTTTCACACGGTTTGTATAGCCGTTTAGGGTTTCCTTGTTGTATAAAAGGAACCCTACGTCATAGAGTTTCATATAACAAATAGAAGCATTGAAGCTTAATAGAAATCAATAGCAAAGTTAGTATTATATTGTGTTCTTCTTAATACTTGTGTTAAGATTCCGCATTGACACTTGATATTCATAGTCAGTGTCTCTCACATAGTTGATTTGGATTTATTCAAGTTGGCTATTGTATTACAAAGGCTATATAGATCCAAAACCAAGGACCAACAAGTGGTATCAGAGCCAATAGAGGGACTCTGAGTAAGAATGGAGTTTTGCATAAGGTTCAAGGTTGTGTGTATGGTAGGTTTGTAGAGCTTTTTGAAATACTTTGGCAAGGAGTGGGGGGCCAAATTCTTTAGCCATGTCCTTATCCCGTTGAGCTTGTTTCAGGACACTATCTTCAACAGAAACTGACTCAGATTGAGGTTGTAACTGATTTGGCGATTCTCTTTGGCCTTTGTGTCTGGTAGAATGCACTTGTTCTTGTAAAGATGATGTCTTGTATTTGTCTCTGAGGTTTTGGTGCTTGATAGAAATTAACTGAGTATGGTTGAGCAAGCCCCACAGTTCGAAGTGTTATGATTTTGCACTTTTGGCTATTCCTAACACGGATATCGATTTAACTGTACATTTTGATACTGGCTTCAGGATGTCAAAAAGTTGTGTGATAATAGATGGTGTCTAATTTCTTTTGATTAGCTTGACAGAACCGATACAAATCTGACCATTCTTGGTTGAAGTTGTTGAGAAAAATGAACATTCACTTGCATTGTAGTAACTTGCAAGGTGTTCCTTATCAATTAATTCATCAGTTTATAAAACCGTGAGTAATACGACTCCATTGATTCTCCATCTCGAGAAGTAAACTTCCCAAATTCCCAGAACAGATTGGTCTTTACATCTTGTACGTTCAATGATTCACCCTGTTGTAGCCTTTCAATGGCTATCCACATCTCATTCGCTGTTTTACAAGCATCAACAGTGGAATAGATATCATCTCCAATACCAGTTAAAAGCAAGAAAATTGCTTCTTTTTCAGACAGAAAGTGTTCTTTGATCACCGGATCATGTTCAATACTGTTTCAATTGTTGTATGTTGTTGTATTGCAGGATTACCTTCCGTTGCAGCAACAACTTGAACTAGTATAGTAGATGGCACGTAGGGACCAGATAGTATGCTTTTTCTCAGTCCCTCACCATTTGGTTTTGTGTCAATGTACCATAGAAAACGTGATCTCCATTGTGAATATCTTCCTGGTCCAAGCATTGGTGGACGATCTTTTGAACCAGCTGCCATGATATTGTTGTGCATTTGACTATCTGTTGAGGATGTGTTGACTGGAGTAGACATGATGAATGAATGAATATGTATTATGAAGTGTGAAATATTTGTTGGATCTTAAGTGGATGTGATGTGGTTGAAGTTGTGGTCTTGAATGCAATTCACGTTCACGGGATTTACAACTTCCTATTATTAAAACCGATAAAGTGAATTAAAGATTTTATACAAAATCAATATACAAAACCGTGAAATGACATAATCGATTGATGTTAATGTGTGTTTGTTGAATGATTAGTCCTTTTAAGTCCTTTGTTTGTTGTTTGATTTGATGTTTTGTTATGTTTAGACAATGATTAATAGATTCCCAAATTCGGTCAAATACCACCTGATGTTTTGTTAGGTTTTCAAAACAAGGGTTTTCAATGGACAAAACGCAGTGTCTTTAGACAAAACGCAGTCAATTCTTGAGACAAAACGCAACCAAGAAATGAAATGGACAGAGTCTCCCCTAGGCAAAACGCAATAAGGGTCTTCAATTAGGCAAAACGCAGAGGCAAAACGCAGTGTCTTGAGGCAAAACGCAATGACCAAAACGCAGTCTTGAGGCAAAACGCAATGACCAAAACGCAGTCTTGAGGCAAAACGCAATGACCAAAATGCAGTCTTAAGGCAAAACGCAATGACCAAAACGCAGTCTTGAGGCAAAACGCAATGACCAAAACGCAGTCTTAAGGCAAAACGCAATGACCAAAACGCAGTCTTGAGGCAAAACGCAATCAAGAACACCCCTTCAGTGAGTCAAAACGCAGCCAAGAAAAAAATCATCAACCATTCTTGAAAGCCACGAAATGATGTTAAAACCACCTAGTAATGATGCAAGGGATAGATCTAAGCCCGAAAGTACAAATCTTTAACACTTTTAACCACAAACAAAGATCAAATCTTGATTTTCTTGGTATATTTTTCAAACCAAAAAAAATAAACAACCCAACCCATGAATTTTGATGATTTTGAACCACAAATCAAACACGAATCCACCCTTGAAGCTCTGATACCAATTGTAGGATCCCGTATAACACTTCACTTCATATAACAAACCACGAATCGATCAAGAAAATAGATAAAGAAAGTGAGTTGATTTAGAGAGAGAAAGAGGAGAGAGAGTTGAGAGAGAAATTAGAGAAAGAAGAAAATGGAATTTTTATTAATGAACCAACTTCCTTTTCCTAGGTGGAAAAGTTATTTATATACCCCGACACATTAAGTGACGTTCGGGATATTTGACTAGGACCCAGGCTCGGGTTTTGCTTGGGATTAAACCCGAAACATATACAATATTAGATTAACTATCGAGCCCGATTCCCGATACTTTCCTATTACAACGTTAACTAATTGATTGACCGAGACTTAAATACATAATGAACGAACTTCATGTTCGAACAAGTATTTTGAAGGCTAACCGTTACCACACAATCGAAAAACCTTTTCTTCACCCTAAGAGATGAGCATTGAACATCATGTTGCCATCTGAATATCTCTCACTACCACATGAGACTACCCCGCAATTCTCTCACACTTTTCCAACCTCACCTGAAAATCTCTAAATGTTTTTTCATAATCGTGTTCAGCCCAAAACCTTTTGCTTAAAAAGTCATTCTCAAGAATCATGAATCATTTTAAGACTTATGTAGTTAATATTTCTCTTTATCTTTTATTAGCTCTAGTTTATTTTTATTACATCGAAATGTATTAGTTTGGATGTGCAGTGTGTATGAGTTTTCTTGTTGGTTGAAGAAACTCTTCTTTTGTTAAATTGAATACCAAATGTGTTTTAACTTGAAAAGATATTTGTCTTTACTTGTAATTCTACCTTTTTTTTAGCACATAACTTCGTAATGATCAAACCCTTGGTGCCCCCGAACAAGGGGGAGCACACATCAAGGGGGAGTCTTGATATCGTCGATTTCTTTCTTCCTTCGACAACTCGACGATCATTCTTTTTGAATTCGACAAAAAGGGAGAGAAATAGAACATAACTCATTTAATAATTTGACATCTTTAATTTTATTTAAAATGATTTTATATTTTGTCATCATCAAAAAGGGGGAGATTGTTAATACAAATAATGTCTAAAACGTTATTTATATTTTTCGACCTCTCAACGTTTTGATAATAACAAAATGTAAAAACGTTTACAATAAAAATAAACGTTTAAAAATTATCAAATGTAAAATTCCATTTCTAAGATTAGTGATCACTTAAGGTATGAACAAACAAAATAATTAAGCATGATTAGTGATCAAGAAAATATTTCTCTTAATCCTCACTTTTAATTCTACAAAAGTATTTTCTCAAAAATACATTTACAAATATTTTCTAATTAAAAGAAAAGTTTTATTAAAAACTTAAAATTTGAAATTCAAAATTTCCCCCCAAAATGGAAAGTTCCATAACAGATACAACCTACACCACAAAAAGACAAAAAAGGGAGAGGAGTCTAGTGGCGGCCCTCTTATAGGCTTGGCGCCCCCCTTATATATAAGGGACCGCCAGGACCGCCACCAGATGATCGTTGGGATTCCCTGCCTATAAATACTGCTTCATTCCCAGGAGAAAAACAGTCTCTTGGTCCGACAAATTTTTCAGTCTTTTTCTTCCTCTCTCTAAAAACCTTCTTTCTCTCACTAAAACTCTTAATCACTAATATTCTTAGATCTTGTTTAAAGTGATCTAATCTCTTCTTCTCATCTCTCCTATCCTCTCTATCAAGTGCAAGAAAAGAACAACTCGTATTCGCAAGAACGAAGTTTAATTAGTGATCTCATCCTCTTTTCTTCTAAGTACACACCGCTATTGGATTTATCTTGTGTATATTGTGTGATTCGAAATATTGTGTAGATTCATAGTGTAGTATCTTTGTGATGTAGTATATCTTGTGCAGTGGTAGATAGGTCTAGCTAATATTAGTTACTCGACATTTAGCTTAAAGTCAGAAAATAACGTAAGCGACGTGTAAACGGTTTTCTCCGCCTAAAGGGAGCTTGTTGACATAGTGAAATCTCGAGTCGGATACTCAGGAGGAGAGTAGGCGAAGGAGGTGCTTTCGTACCTAAACCACTATAAAATCTCATGTGTCTTGAGTTTGGTTGTTTCTCTCCTTACTCTTACTTATTATTGTAGCTATTTAGTTTTCGTTTATATAGTAATGCTTGTTTATATTGAGGATTTGATGACGACTAGGTATATAATGTGCGGTACAACACTATACACACATTATTGAGACTCAATTATTTTTCTTCTTTACAACACCGTAAAACAAAACAAAAAACCCCGAGTAAACTATTCAAACCCCCCTTTTAGTTTCCACAGTAAGTGTATCTACCTAATCATGCACTGACCCTCAGATTTGTTTCTCACCTAATCCGTTTGCTTTGTCACACTTGTATGAATCTGTGTAAGTTATTCCAAGTCATGAAAAGGATTACATGAACCCGCCTTTTATTTAATATTATGTTAAGGCAACGCACAAGTAAGGTAGTATGAAGACTATTACAAGGCCCCTAAGAGTATATTAAATGCATGTAAAATAACTTAAGAGGGATCAAACATATAGTGGGTAAGGTAGTATGAAGACTGTTATCGACGATATCCTTTCTACACTACTCGCGTTTCCCTAGACATATCAACAACGATACAGATACAAGCTGGTTTTCCAAAGCCTAACGCGCACATCCATCAACAAGAAGCAACATCAAAAGGATCAACAATCTAAGTTTCATGCAATCATAGATAAATACAAAGGAGGGTTTAGCCTCGCATGTTATAAATAGAGCAAGAAGATAGATTAATCAAACAACACATAGACATATCTAATGATTAAAGATAAATAACCTTACTTGATTAAAACATAGATTCAAGGTAGTACAATAGGGTTTTGAGGCCCTAAAAACGTCCTATAAACTCCTAAAACAAAAAAAGAAACTAGGGTTGTCTTCTCTAGGTATACAAATTATCCCAAAGTTACACACTAAAACCTTAAAAACGGATTTATATTTATAGAGATGTCGACACGACGGCGTTGCTTTATGATCCTGACGCCGTCTCCACGTAGATGATTCTAGATCCTCTTTAAGTCGGCCACGTCTTGACGTCGTCGCCAAAATCCTGAGGCAGTCACTAGATAGATCACGACGGCGTCACTTTATGCCCGTGACGCCGTCTCCAGCCACTATTTGCATAAATCTTCAAGAGGTTTGATATAGGTCCCCAAGTCACATGTATTTCCTCCAAAATCCATCCAAGTGCTAAAAACCTGAAAACAAACGATTAAGCACATAATCTGGGCATATTTGCATGATTTAGGGGGTTAAATGACCCTAAAATAGTGTATAAAATGACACCTCATCAAATACCCCTACACTTGGGATTTGCTTGTCCTCAAGAAAATGGGCTTTTCTACCTAGACAATAGCAATATAAGGGTCATTTAACTTACTCATTAAAAGTATTTTACAACACAACCTTCTAGACCTCATAATTAAAAGCACGGAAAGTACATACTAGCACCTCACATAAGTGTTTGGGATTCTCTCTTTCTCTCACGTTGGTAAATAAATTATAAACAGAATGAGGAAACAGGAAATCAGACACCATTACTGTCCACAACATATAAATTATCATAGGCTTGTAAATGGAATCAAACCATCCACCGCTAGGCGCAAGCATTATTCATTACTATCCAAGAGGTCTTTTAAAGGGTTGTGGGGGTGTAGGTGTAAGATAACATATAATCGAAATAGAAACGGATGTGATACATTTGGGTGGCTTTGGGTGAATTTGGAGTGGAAGGGTTAGCTAATTATTTATATGAATACACATTGGTTTGGTTGCTAAGACAAAGACTCGGACAAAATATACAAATTCTACAAAACTCAACACCAATCTCTTTATTTTTCTTTTCTTGACCTATGATAATACATAACATAAGCAAATGGCAGCCCATGCATTTTTTTACTTCTTTTTTTATATACATTTTTTCGTACACTTTTGCCCTGCCATTGCTTAAACATATAATACATCATGGGGGTTTATAAATATACCCCTACACTTGAACTTTTACATACTCAATTATTTACGATCTAACTAATGACCCAATTTGAGATAGATCCACATAACATGGAGCTTATTGAGCTCTATTGGGAGTAATAAATTACTTCTTCCCTAATTCTTCTTAAGATGAATACTACCATGAATCTCAATCGTCCCAAAACATTATTTACAAGGATAAGGACTTAGCAACCGTGTACTCAATAATTAACTTGGGTTAAAACAATAATGTACTAAAGGGGAGTACATACAAGGTAGGCTAAGGCGATTTGGGTGTAATGATTGGTTTAAGGGTGACAACGCTCTTCGTTAATAGTCCGGCTTAACCAGAAAATTACGAGAACCGTGAAAAAGGATAGGCTCGTAGGGTTGTACTAGGGGTATCCTGCACTAAAAATAAGTGCATGGCAAGGGTGTGGGATAGCTATATGATCGGTGTGACCATTATAAGAATTACAGGTTTAGAACATGGGTTAATCCTAGTGCCTCTTATCTAGCAAATCCTAATACTTACTATGTGGTCTTAGGATGCATCACAAAAACAAGTTCTAGAATTTAATATACTATTGGTACACTCATATAATTTAATACCGATACCAATACTCCAGAAAAGGCGACAGAGACCATACGTACACATCCGTAATGACGGAATAAACACATATGACTGCATTCGAACCTTAACTCGAGAAAGCTAAAGGTAAAAATTATCTTGGGTATCAATAATGGATACCCGAATCCTTAAGATCTAAAGGAAAACCTCATAGTTTTTGGGTGGAATTTTGAGGGTTTTTGTGCTAGTCATACACATTCCTATCCATGAGACGCTATTAATACTTGGTTTCATCGGTATGTGTCATAATTTTTTTTAATTTGGGTCAAAATTATCTTTTTATGCTATGTTTTGATATATTACCCATCATTTTAAGGAACAAGCAAATGGCAATTGAAGGAATAGTTTCTAAGGCTTATTTCCCCCCTGCACTTAAGTTGAACATTGTCCCTAATGTTCTATAGAAGTACCCGTAAAAACGAATAAAGGGATAAGAAAACAAGGAAAAGAAACTAGTAATCCCCTGGTTTGCTCAACAATAGAGAAGAAACATGCGATAACTGGTTAAATCGTCCTCCAAGGATCATCCAATGAAACTTCTTAAGAACTTCCAAGCTTCTTCTCGTCAAATATAACCTGTAATCAAAAGACAAAGACAACTACACCAAGCATAAAATCGGCGGGATAGATATAAATATGACGAGAGTTTAGGGTTTGACTCTATGAAAGCAGTAAAGATAGGATGAGAGTAATGATATAATCATAGGTTTATGTAGGTTTACAAAAAAATTACAAATTTTAAATATTACACATTTTATTTTTCAGAAATACTAAAAAATTTGAATTTTTACATTCCTGGAGACGCGACGCCGTCGAGTGTTAATCTCGACGCCGTCTCCAGCGTCTGTGAAAAATTCTTCTTCGTTTTTAATGAGAAATTTCTTGCACGCAATTTTATTAGTCAAATCTGAAGAAAGCACTGCATAAAAACCTGGAATTAATCGTTACAATCATATGACTCGAAACTGACGCGAATTAATCTAAACAATTTATTTTAAATGTTTAAATTTGGTTCTTAAAAACCAGATATATTCCCCTACACTTATTTTGTTGCAAAATACATTTGATTACAAATAAGACGAAGTTATAAACAGACAAAGCATGATTACAAAATTTATTCAAATATAATAAAACAAACAATAAAGAATTAAAACACACGACACTCCTAATATGCGGGAAAGTAAATATTGGGTTGCCTCCCAAGAAGAGCTTTTTTTATTTATGAGTCTTGTAGCTAGACTCAAAGCCACACGTTCTTACGTGACTTCTCCTTTATCATCTAGTGTTATATCGTCATCTTTGTTGGTGTCCAATACGGTTTTTTAATAAGGTTTCACCCGTTGTTTATTTATGATGAATTCATTCCCATATTTATCATACAGCTCAACTATGCCATTTTTCATGTCTTTGCTTACCGAAAATGGTCTGTACCATCTCGACTTCAATTTCTCAAGGAATAACCTTAAACATAAATTAAAGAGAAGTACCTTATCGCCTCTTTCATAGTTAGTTGGTGCTTTTATCTGTTTATCGTGCCATCTTTTTTGTTCTCTCCTTATATGAGATGGATGATTCATAAGCATTGATCCTCATCTCATCCAGTTTGTTAATCTGTAAGAACCGGTTTGCCCCAGCTTTTGTAAGGTCCATATTTCAATTCTTAATGGCCCAGTAGGCTTTGTGTTCTAATTCAACAGGAAGATGGCATGCCTTACCATAGATTATTCTAAATGGGGTTGTTCCTAGAGGGATTTTAAACGATGTCCGGAATACCCATAATGCATCATCTAATTTGTAGGACTAATCTTTCCTATTGTTCCTGATGGTTTTCTTAAGGATACACTTTATTGCCTGGTTTGTGTTTTCGACCTGCCCGTTTGTCTGCGGGTGATATGCGGTGGAGAATATATGAACTACTCCATACCTTTTCATTGCTTTCTCCATCAGGTAGTTGCAGAAATGAGTACCCTATCACTAATAAGGGCCTTCGGTATTCTAAATCGTGCGAATAGTCTCTTGAGAAAGTTCACTACGTTCTAGGCATCACTGGTGGGAAAAGCTTAAGCTTCTACCTATTTTGACACGTAGTCTATAGCTACTTGGACGTATTTGTATCCGTTTGATGAATGGAAATGTCCCATAAAGTCTATTCCCCAAACATCAAATATTTCGCAGACTTGGATGTACTTTTGAGGTGTTTCGTCCCTTGAAGAGATATTACTGGCTCGTTGACATGCATCGCAAACTTGGACCAGCCGGCGTGCGTTGCAAAAGATATGTGGCCAATAGAAACCAGCTTTAAAGACTTTTCTTGCAGTAGTGGCGATACCATGATGTCCTCCAGATGGTCTGCTGTTGTTGGATCCCACTCTAGATAGATCTTACTGCCTTGTAAGGTGGTGAAAAAGCCTATGGTAATCACAAGCTAAACACAAGAGAGACTCTTGCTTAGAAAAGCTAATGTCTACGTGGAATATAGACACAACTAATTAGAAGAACAGGACTAATAAAAACTAAAAGATCCTTTTATGAATTTCTATTAACGAACAAGGAGAATTGTGTTTTCTAGATCTGCGTCCATTTCCTAGCCGTGTTCGTTTATAGTATGTGGAAACCCCTAATCGGCACTCCTAAAATCACGTAAGAATAATATGCATGACTCTTCCTGATTTTGCTCATGCATATCCTCATCTCTAACTAACTAAAATCTTATCCTGGAATAACTATTTGACTCTACCAGGACTAAGAACTGCAACCCAGTATGAACTAGACTAGCCTACCATGACTAACTATGTACTAACCTTACCACAGGAACTACATACTGCCAGTAAATGACTACTACTTCTATCCAGTAGGAACTACATACCTACTAGTAGAAACTAAGTATTATAATTATTCCTTAACAACCCTCCCCTAAACAGGAAATTGATCTATTGTTAATTTCCAGTTTCTAGATAGATCTTCAGTCTTGAACCTTGAGGATTGAAATATGAACTTTGCAGCAACATCCAATCTGCTTGAGTCTTGACTTGAATACTTGAAAATTCTGCACATATCAGCTGAATGTCTCTAGAGAAAGCAGCATCTTGATTTTTCATAAGAACACCTTCAAGAACCATATAGTTTTGCATTCTTCGATCCCTATGTTGAACTTGAACATCAAATAAGTCCAGTAACATTGAAGAACCCTTCAGGAAATCTTGAACCAACCACAGACTTTGGAGCCCCCGCAGCAACCATGATAGATTTGATTATCCTTTACCAAGTAGCTACTCACACTTGGCTAGCTTAATTCCTTTGGTGGAATCATGTACATCACCCACTGGTGAAATTAGTAACCAGTCCAAACACTTAGAACATGAATCATTGGTTTATTGGAATAAGCCCTAATGATTATTCCGGGCAAATCATCAACAGCCAAAACGAATTTATATGTCTTATACCTTTAAGTCCGTTTGCTCAGGACTAGCCAATCCTTTGGTTCCCAATAAGGGCATTATCCATGGTGAATTGATAACCATTTTTAACTCTTAGCAAATAAAGCATGGGTGAGTTAAAGACCCTATAGTTTTGAGCAAACTATTAAAGCTATCAACAGATTTAAGAGTCATGCTAGAGCCGTACCCTCATGATGAATCAAACTCTTTCTTTTCTATTAGACATGGTGAGTTGAGCACGCATTTGATTGTGTGGTGTTAACCAACACCCAAACCCTGAAAATAGTTTACTTTATGGACCATGTGTGCCTGAAACAAAAACAACTTTGCACACCAAAGACTCAAAACTTATTTGAACATATTACCAAAGCTTGTCAGTTGCCAAAATCCTTTTATCAAAACACTTGTTACTAAAACAAAAAGTGAAAACCATTTAAGACAAACTACACAAAATAGAGTTATATATCAAAATACAGTTTGGACACAACAAAAAGTTAGAATATATACGATAGAGTTACAGAGTACCATGATCAAACAGGAGAAACTTGGGCAGCAGCAATTTGATTCTTGATGAACCGAATCAATTGCTCAGCAGTAGTCATGTCATTGCCCACAACATCCTTGTCAATCTCCAACTTATGCTTTAGCATCCTTTCCATGAGCTTCACTGAGAGAGGATAAGATACATCTGAAAACATGTACAACACCTCTCCAGAAACAGTTTCCAAGACATGAACATTGGAAAGAGTATACAGCCTCCAACTTCGAATCTGCCAATGAGATTGATGATTCCAAACCAAAGAACCCTTACCACCTGCTTGAGAATCCATCAACACCTGAAGATCACCCCATAACATCAATCCAGCACCAGCAACAGGATAGTTTTCATAGTACTTGACCACCAATCCATAAAAACTAAAAGATCCTTCTATGGATTTCTATTAACGAACAAGGAGAATTATGTTTTTCTATTTTCCATCTTCATATCCTAGACCTCATACTCATCTTTCTTCAAATAAGGAAACTTTGCATTGTTATTTGAGACAGTGGTAATGATTTGAGGTTGAATGTTTTGTTGTTGTTGAGCAATGTTGGCATCACTATGAACACTAGCATCATCGCTTTCATCCAATTCTTTAAGTATAGATTTAGGCTTAGTTAGACGATTCCTGCCAAGAGACTTCCTCTTTGTTCCAGAAGATTTGGTTGAAGAAACAACTGGTGGTTGGGGAACATCAGGCACAGATGGAATGGTGGCTTCAGTAGACTTTTGCTGCTTGGAGGAAGGTTCTTCTAACTCAGGACCTGTCCTCTTCAAAGTCCTGCTAAAGGCTTGAACCTGAGTGTTTGCTAGAGCCTTTTGAATCTTTTCAAACTCCTCCTTCAATTGTGCATTAGTGAAACTTTCCACCTTAGCCTTAGTCCATCCAGTAGAGTAGAGAGCACTACTTTGGTTCTTGAAAAATTGTCTCATGTAGTCCTTTGTTGTGCCGGAGTCATTGGCCTTTCCATCCTTTCCTTTGCCAATTTCTCAACAAGAGCTTGTTTCTTCCTCTTGATCAAAGCAGCCATCCTGACTGGGAAGTTGTCTTCAGTCACATCATCACCCAACAGTGTCTTGGAAAGAGATGCATTAGCTTCAACCTGAGCCATGATGTTGATCCAATCAGCCTCAGTATAATACATGGCTGAAGCAAGAACTTCTTGTTGTCTCCTTCTGTTCAGCTCTGCTCTTTGTCTGTCCACTTGAGCTTGTTCTTCATCATGTAACCTCTTTGCAGCCTCCTCACCAAGTCTATCATCTTCCATCTGCTTTAGTGTCCTTTCTTTGACAATAATGTCTTCTTCCACCATTGGAGTTTTTCCTTTGTTTAAAACACCAGCAGGAGCAACACCAGTAGGAACATCAGTAGGAATATGGGAACTAGAAGCACCACCAGGAGGAATATTGGAATCAACAATCACAGCTGCATTAGCCAATGCAAGTAGAGCATCCAAATCCACATCTTGCTCTCCTCCTTCTTCTTGGTCAGAATCACTCACAACCACCTTCCTTTTCTTGGTCTTGAGTTTTACCTCCATTGCTTTGACTTTCTTGACCAACTTTCCCACCACATCCTTAAATAGCTTCTTGGTGTCCTTGAGCTCAGTTTCCAACGAATTTACCTTCTGCACAAGAGTAGAAACTACAGAGGACACAGCAGTTAGTGTAATAAGGTCCTCTGCACCTCCTGAAGTGTGACCTGCAGGGGGAGCTTGAGTGGACCTTGGTGGAGATGCATGGAAAGAGCCTCCCAAAGGTTCATCTTCCACATTGGTAGAAGTGAAAGGGTCATCATCAAGAGCAATAGGAGCGCGCGAGGTTTTGTTTCTTGGGGGTGTAGGCATAGGCTCAGGAATGGGTGGTGTGACAGCTTGTGTAGCTACCCCTGCACCTTCACCTTCTTGATCTTGGGGAAGCATAGCAGCTAAAAGTTGCATAGGTTGCCCCTCAAAGTTGAGCTTCATATTAGCAAAAAGTTTACTAGATAGCTTGAACACATGGTATTGTCTTGTAAAACTAGTTTCTATACCCAAAATGGTTTGAAGAAATCTAGGATACATTAAGAACTTTTTAGCATTTCCTATGTTACTAACCATCCCCTTAAAAATGTAGCTAGACCAGTTAAATTTTCTCCCATCAGATAGACAAATAAGAGCAACAGCAAGTGAGCTACCAAATTGATCCCAACTACCAGACTTGGTACTGAGACAGTGAAGAATGGTGTGGACCAAAAACCTCCATTGAGGTGAAAACTTGTTCTTATAAAAGGTTAACTTGCCTTCAGTGACATACCCAAGGTTATCCATTCCAGAATAGATTTCCGCAATGGGTAAATCATCAATACACACCATCTCAGACTAATTGAAAGTTTGACATCCTTACTGTGTCCTCAGTAATGGTGTAGGGAGTCTCATCAATGGTAGCTAGGATAGCTGGGGGACCTAACTCAGGAGACCTAAGTGTAGCCGTAGACCAGAATTGTTTGACTAATGAGTCAAAGATGATGGGGTCATTTATGAGAGCATACCTTATGTGAGAAGCCCTCAAGAAGTCAAGAATCTGATGATAATCATCACTTCCTGTGGGTTTTTGCAAATAACCCACTTTGTTGTGTTCGTCCCTGTATCTTAGTGCGGCCATTGATGATTTTGAAATAGGGTTGAGATTTTGTGCTGGGTGTTGATCGCAATTGAGAGTTGATACTGGTAGAGAGTGGTAATTTAATTTATATAAAGTAATGATCTCAATTTCTATTGGACCGTTTGGAAATTAGGGTTTTATGGAAAAAGTAATTGTTAAAATGTGAGAAAACAGTAGTTATCCATTTAAATAGGAAACCCTTTGACAAATAAAATGCCAAAAATATCGTAACGGTAACTTTTAATGAAGATAAAACTCAATTTAATCTACCAGCACGAACGGACATAACCAGCACAAAGAAAAGTCAACCAGAAGGAAAATTAACATTACCAGTAGGAAGTGGTCAACCAGTAGGAACTCTTTGTCATCAAATTAAGGCCACCTGGTCCATGTAGAACACTAGAAAATCATAAATCCACCCTCTTGAACCATTAGTCTGTAAAAGGTGAGGCGGCGCGGGACAATAAACACATAGAAAAAGTTAAAACTACCAAGAGAAAAATACAACTACTAGGAGAAACATAGTGTAGCAAGAAAAACTAAGTGGTAAAAAAAATTAAAAACCAACTTTTAGAAGATTTTTACTGCAAACAGTCTCCCCTTGGGACTCAATCCTCCCCTTCACATCATATAATCTATGGATTGGCTCCCAATGTAACCCAAGAATGAGTAAACCTAGGTCCATCAAATGCCTTGGTTAACAAATCAGCCACATTATCATCAGTATGTATTTTAAGCACTTGAATAAGTTTCTTTTCATTAGCATCTCTTATGAAATGGTGCCTAATTTCTATGTGCTTAGTCCGTTGGTGAAAAACTGGGTTTTTAACTATGCAAATGGTACTTTGGTTATCAATAAAGATTTTGGTATTCATAAAGTTATACCCATAATCTAACAACTGATTTTGTATCCAGAGTACCTGACCACAACAGTTAGCAGCAGCAACATACTCAGCTTCAGTGGAAGAGGTAGCCACAATTGTTTGCTTCTTGCATTGCCATGAGATCAACCTCCTACCCAGAAACTAACATCCACCAGTTGTGGATTTCCTATCCTTGTTTGCCCTAGCATAATCACTGTCACTATAAGCTTCAAGCATAAAAGGTGACTCTCTAGGGTACCACAAACCCAACTTAGGTTGGCCTTTAAGATACTTGAAAATCTTCTTCACTACTTCCAAATTTGAAGTAGTAGGAGTGACTTGATTCCTTGAACAAGCACTGACTGCAAACATTATATCAGGCCTTGAAGCTGTTAAGTACATTAGTGAACCTATCATGGATCTATACAAATGTACATTTACAGGACTATCAGGTTCATTCTTGGACTTAGGATTTTGAGCTTCATAGGGTGTAGTGGCAGTCCTGACATTCTCCAAATCAAACTTCTGCAGTATCTCTTTCACATACTTATTTTGGCTGATAAAAATTCCACCAGGTCTTTGCTGAACTTGTCACATGACCCATCCTCCTATGCCATTTCACAGATTCATCAACTGAGGCTTTTGCCACTAAACATGCTAAATTTCCCTTGGGACAGAGATTATTTAAGTTAATGGTGTAAAGATTATGTTTCCTTGGAACCCTAAGTAGCACCATACTTTCATCTGGAAGCATAAAGTCCTTGGATAGCACAAGACAATCAGTGTCTGTAAAAAGAACTCTATTCTTCTTGTCACAAATCTGAGAGATGGAGAACAAGTTGAACTGTTGCAGTTCCTTCACATAGTAGACATTTTCAAAGTCCAGTGTGGGAGTTCTGATTGTCCCTATTCCAGTAATCCTACCTTCACCACCTCTAAAAGTCACTTTACCTCCTTGAAATTCTTGAAAGTCATCTAGTCTTTCCATGTTACCTGTCATACTTTTAGAAGAACCACTACCAAAGATCCCTTCATCTTCAGCATCTAAATAAGGATTTTCCTATAATATACAACATGGGAAAAGTTAGTATCTAAAGGGGACCCAAGCCCTTTATGACTTGGTTCTGCCTTGTGGATCTGAAAAGGTTGTCCATGAAGTTATGTGAGATCTACTATTATTCTTGGGTACCTAGTATAAACCTTTTCTATGTGTCTTCCAAGAACAACCTGCTGAGGGCTTAACAGCAGTTGCCCATCTCACCCTATCATATTGCATATGATTATAATACATTTGAGGTACATATGGTGTATAAGTCTGAAAATAAAAACTTGTAGGTCTAATTAAATGGGGCATAGGTCTAGCAGTACTTTGCCACCAACCAGACGTTACTGATGGAGACTCTACTCTACCAGTAGAAACTGGAATAGGCATATTTTGCCTACCAGTAGGAACTGGTGTAGGCACCTGTGGCTTACCAGTAGGAACTGGTTGTGGTCTAGCAGGAGTAATGTTTACTTTGTGAGTCCTAAGAAGTACAGCTTGTGGGACATACTGGAGGTTTTTAGTCAATTTACAATTCCAAGTTCTAAGTTTCCTAATTGTGTTGTTTTTGTGTTCAAAAGCTCTCAATACAGCTTGTTTACAAACTGTTTTAACTAAGTGAACCTAAAAAGTTAAGTAGATAAGAGAAAATCACTAAAATCACTCTCAAATACACCACAGCTTACTTTATGGATGATAAGCCAGTTCTGGATGGGCTTATGGACTCTCACTAGCTTGTGTTATACAAGCTAGAGCTTGTAGATTCTTGGTTCAGCCCTGTTTTGAGCAAGGGTGTTGTAAGTTTCTCTTTCTCTTGTTTTCTTAGTTATTGCAGAACTGATTATAGTGCTTACTTGTTACTTACATTTGCTTGTTTATGCTTTATCATGATGTTTAGTGCCTGTTTTGCTTAATTGTTAGTCTAAAAATAGTTTGTGTCACTTTCTTAGTTAGTACTGTTAGTTCATTTAATAAAACTGTTAGTTTTAAGTTAACACTGTTAGATTGATTCAGCTTATTTAAGTGCTTATTCTTGATTACAAGTGTCTTATTTTGTTCTTAGATAATCTGTTTTTAATAAATTAGAATCAAATAAGCTTAATATAAAAAGAAAAAAATGATTCTTGAAAACTTTAAGGGATATTTTCAACTAGCAGTACTAACTTTAAGTTAGTACTGCTAGTTCTATTTTGAGATTTTTCACTAGCAGTACTAACTCAGCTAGCAGTACTAACTCTAAGTTAGTACTGGTAGTTCATTTTAGCTTATCAGCTTATTATTTCTGCTTATTTAAGATTCCCTTAGCTTCTTAGAGTGGATTAAACCATTTTCCTTTACTGTTTGCTTATTTAAGCTTATTTTCCTTTTTAAAATGTTTTCAATAGTGTATCAGTTTGTAGCTTCTTAGCTTATTTGCCATTTTGGTTTATTCCAGTTGCTTATTCTTATTACTGAGTGCTTATTAGGGTTAGGTAAATATCTGTTTTAGCTTATCTCCTTATTTCTTGTTTGACTGTGTTTTGTTAAAGACTAGCAGTACTTACTTTAAGCCTAGCAGTACTAACTTAAAGCTAGCAGTACTAACTCTAAGTTAGTACTGGTAGTTAGTACTGTTGGTACTGTTGCAAGTACTGCTGAGTTTCCTTGCTTAATTTAGCTTAAGTGCTTTTTGAATTTTCTTATTTAGAGTTAGCTTAGCTTATTTGATTTGTCTTAAGTTCATTTGAGCTTATTTCTGTCTTAGAGTAAAAGTTTTAAGTGTTTTCACTATTTCTAGCTTTTATGCCTATTCTAGCTTCTTTTTCTTGCTTGTCTTTGTGTGTATTTGCCTATTAGGTTTAGTGCCCAATCATAATTGCATCCTTGTCATATTCAAACATTAATCGTCTTTCGATTTTTCATCTCTAGCCTCGTTGGGACATAACGACCCGGGAACACTCTATACTGCTTCCGGTTACATTGCTCTCGCGGATTCCGATCCCTGTTGTGTATTTCTATTTCTTTGTATTTATTGATATATAAATAGGAGTCCAATTTACGCGAGTCACAGAGTCATCCCATCCTAACTCATTTTCCCTTATATAGTTATTAAATCCCAAACCCACTTTTGTTCTAACAGACATGGAACTATCAATTACAAGACAATCAGTGTCAAGTGAAGAGAACCACAATCTTCTTGCACAAGATACTGAGAGATGGAGAAACAAGTTGAATTGTTGCAGTTCCTTCACATGTACATCTCGATTACTACATTTCTCAAAATACCCTAGTCTGGGATAGTTCTGACATCTGTGAGTCCCCGTAGAGTTCCTCTAATGCAGACCGTCAGCGCGCTGCCTCCACAAAGTTCTCAGTCTCTCTTAGCCTTCCCATTGCAAAATATCTCTCATAAACTCATCCTAGATTCTCACATCATCTATATCATTTCTCGCCTTGTCATAGAGCTTCTGCGGAGAACAAACCCCTATACTCAATCAGTCACGCCACATCTCCTTATTCTCTACAGCGGATCAGGGATTACAGGATGAATGATTCCTATCTCACTCATACTACAAGACTACATAGGAAAATATATATTTAGTGTATGAGCCTAGACAGGTGGACCACAAGCCAATTTCATGATACTTCTGGTTCTGAGCCTTGGGGAATCTAAAATAGGTTGTCACATACAGAGAAATAATAGCTATCATTGGCGGCGTTCGCTCTAGAGATGATATTCTTCTGGAGTACTCCCATTTATTAAAACTCTTATCTCTCTACTCGATGTGTAGGTACCACTCACACAACCTGACGTGATTAGTGCATAGCCGACACACAGATACTGCCCATAAGCAAATCATGCCCACCTTATTCTCTTCTATGTAGATAATAAGGTCGCATTATTGTACAACAGGCAACTTTATGTGTGTGTAATAGAGTCTGTAAAATAGATAGCTGAGGAGGTCGTGACGTTTAAATGGTGTTGTTGCTTAGTTGCGAGCTTGTCACTTCTCTGCGACCCACCATAAGATGTACGATAGAAGTTAATCCTCTAAGTGCAACGAGAACTGAAAAGGCCTATTTTGTCTACCATAGGAACTGGTGCAGGCACCTTTGGCTTACCAGTAGGAACTGGTTGTGGTCTAGCAGGAGGAATGTTTACTTTGCCAGTCCTAAGAAGTACAGCTTGTGGGACAAACTAATTTTGATGATTAACATTATTCCTACTATGTACAGGTCCCACCCCATTACCAACAGTCTTATTAGCCATTTGTTTCTCATAAAAATCACAATCCTTAATAAGATGAGTACTACTACCACATACAAAACATAACTTAGAAACAGATGAAGCATTTTTCCTAAAATGACCTGCCTTTTTATTAAAATAACCATTCTTATTACAAGAAGTCCTAGAAGTGTTTTCATTCTTATCAGAACTATTACAAGAGAAACTAGGTAAATCCTGAACAATAATGGGTTCTTGGATAGGTGTCCCAACATTGGACTCAATCTCAGCTTCACTCTCAGATGTGGATACACTGGAAGTTGATGCACAGGAGGTTGAATCATTTGACTTGGCTTGAAGATTTGACACTAAATCACTGGAGGCAAAGTCATTTGTGTTGACCTCTGAAGACTTGTTCACAGTTTACAACAAGAAACAATGACATAGACACAAATTAGAGTCCCCAGAGTTGAGGACTATGTACCATAGTGACATTTGTGAATTCATCCAAGTCAATGTGATTCTGATAGAGGAAGGTGAAGTCTCCAGAAAAAGGTGGATGCAACAACTTTCATACTATCCTTGGTAAACCCTATTGAAAATGGGGTGGGGGTCTACCTTCCCACTTCATTAGAGTTAGTGTAAATACACTAAATGCAGAGTCATCCCATCCTAACTCATTTTACCTTATATAGTTATTAAATCCCAAACCCACTTTTGTTCTAACCGACATGGAACTATCAATTAATCTGAACAAGTTTTTGGAAGAGGTTCTCTACTTTTCAGTTTGTACTAAGTGATCATCAAGTTTTGTCTGTAATTATTTCTTAGCAGTCTCAACAATAGCATTTATTCTTTCAGAATGTTTTAGCAGATTAGTTGTATTTTCTAGTTCAATAGACAACACCCTAATCTTGTCTTCAAGTGTCAACTGGTTTTTCTGAAGAACTCTCTTTTGTTTTTCCAAAGTTTTAAGTGAGTTCTTATAAGCTTGAACTTGTATAAAATATTCACTATTTTGTTCATTAAGTTCATTATGCTGCTTTTGAGTTTCATTATACTATTATCACAACCAAAAGGGCAGTTATGTACCTCAGAAGTGACACCCATGAGAGCAAATTCTCCAGCATCACCTGCAGTACTGGCTTCCTTTGTATCAGCTCCAGTGATCAAGTTGTATATCTTGGCAGCACCTTCTTCAATTGCATCCTCAGTATCACAAACCAGCAAACCCCCCCCCCCCCCCCCCACCCCCCCCCCCCCCCCCACACCCCCCCCCCCCCCCCCCCCCCCCCCCCCCCCCCCCCCCCCACCCCCAATCATACCAAACTCTTTAGGAGCAATAACTCCATCACTCTGACCATCATGCTCTGTCCAATCAACCAATGTATCAACAGTGATCAAGGCTTTGGAATCTTCTTCCTTCTTTCCAATCTCCTGAATCTTGAATGAGGAATATCTCTGCTTGTCATTTCCTCCCTTTGCCCTGCATTCTCTGGCAAAGTGGCCTCTTTGAAGACACTTGTAACATCTGACCTTCTTCTTGTTGAACATAGCAGATTCCTTCTTATCAAAATCAATCTTCCTTCCAGCTTTCTGCTCAAACTTGTGTACTCTAACAGAAAGCATAGCCATTTGCCATTTCAAGTCCATCTCCTCCAGATCTATTTTTTCTATCTGTTCAAAATCTTCATAAGCCAGTTGTTGTTCTGGCTCAGTATCAGCAACAAAAGATTGAAGAACATCTTCAATTACATTACCAGATCTGTGAGACCCAGTCTTAGAGTTTGATGGAGCAGTGTAGGTAGATGAAGAATAGCTTGGACTATCTGCATATGACATCTTTTTGCTAGCACTGGTGGTACTAACAAATGCAGAATGGCTTGGACCTGCAGATTGGCTTGAGGAAAAGTAGAGTATCCTTTGATATCTACCTTAAGAGTCTTTAACTTGTAGTATAAATCATCAAAAGAAAGAAGTTCAAGTCCACCTTTGGTTTTCAAGGTTAAAGCTACCTGAGACCATGATGAAGGCAAAGCTCTTAGAAACTTGAGATTAATATCTTCATCCTCTGGCTTGGCCTTGAGTTGGTTAAGCTGACTTAGAATCTTCTGCATCCTGTCATACCCTTTGTGCAATCCCTCTGCTTCACTAATTCTGAACTCTGAAAATTCTTGCTTCAGCATAGACTTTCTCATCTTCTTGGATTCGGCATTTCCACCAAACCTAGCTTTGACTGCATTCCATATATCCCTTGCATCATCCATATAATGGAAATCAGCCACATGATCATCAGGAATAGACTGAAGCAAGGTAGTTCTTGCCTTTGATTCCCTCTGAACAGCAATGTGTTCATCTGCAGTCGTTGGGGGAAGAATAATGACCCTTCCATCACGATCTCTTCCAGTCCTTTTCAAGCTGTTGCCATTTTGAATCACCTTCCAGATATTCATATCATTGTTTGTGATCCAGTATTCCATCTTCATAGCCCAGACCTCATACTCATCCTTCTTCAAATAAGGAAACTTTGCATTGTTGTTTGAGACAGTGGTAATGATTTGAGGTTGAATGTTTTGTTGTTGTTGAGCAATGGTGGCTTCACTATGAACACTAGCATCATCGCTTTCATTGTCAGATCCTGCCATTTTAAAGGTGTAGAGAGGTGTTTGGTTGTGAGGTTTATAAGGATCTTAGATCTAGGAATATTCTTCTTATGAGAGACTCTCAACAAGCTCTGATACCACTTGTTGGATCCCACTCTAGATAGATCTTTACTGCCTGTTAAGGATGGTGAATAGCCTATGTAATCACAAGCTAAACACAAGAGAGACTCTTGCTTAGAAAAGCTAATGTCTACGCGGAATATAGACACAACTAATAAGAAGAACAAGACTGATAAAAACTAAAAGATCCTTCTATGGATTTCTATTAACGAACAATGAGAATTGTGTTTTCTGGATGTTTATTTCCCTAAGCCGTGGGTTCTTTTTATAGTGGTGAAACCCTAATTGGCATCTCCTAAAATCACGTCATCTCCTAAAATCACGTGAGAATAATATGCATGACTCTTCCTAATTTAGCTCATGTATATCCTCATCTCTAACTAACTAAAACCTTATCCTGGAATAACTATTTGACTCTACCAGGACTAAGTACTCTACCAGTAGGAACTAGACTTAGCCTACCAGGACTAACTATGATAATAACCTTACCAGCAGGAACTACATACCTGCCAGTAGGAACTACTACTCTACCAGTAGGAACTACATACCCAATTATTCCTAACATACTCACTTTTGTGTTTATTTTTTTTTCATTTCATGGATTTTTGTTAAACTTATGTTACTTAAACACACACAACCACTAGTATGTTTAATTTCAGTGGTGATTAAGCTAGATGTATACAAGTTACATGTTAGTATAAACCACATATTCACTAGCACCAAAACATGTATGCACTAAAAGAACATGTATGTTTTCTTGCGTATGACATTTATGTTTCATAATTCCTAATCAATGACATTTATATTTTCTAACTACTTAGATGTTTTATGTGTTTCGTGCATGTTTTTAAACTTATGGACTCACAAAACATGTATGTTTTCTTATTAGTTACATTTATGTTATCTAACGACTTGGATATTTCATACGTTTCATTCATGTTTTATTTACGAAATAAAACAGATATGCACTAGTACATTGTGCATATTTGTAATATTTTTTCAAATACATATAAACCATGAATGCACTAAAAAACCTGTATGACTGCTAATAACTAGTTAAGCCTCATGTTATTTTACAAACAAAACAACTAGATGTTTTAAAACATTCATGCACTAAAAAAAATGTATGTTTTCTAACTACTTGGCTGTTTTATATACCAAACCCTCAACTTACTTTCATTTCCAGATTAACCAAAAGATTCATTCATTCATTTACATAACCTAACACTGTAACATAATGTTTATATACCAAAACCTCAACTTACTTCCATTTCTAGATTAACCAAAACATTAATGCATTCATTTAACATAATGTTAACCTTTAAAAGGAGACATAACTACTATTGTTTATCGGAAATTACCAACACATTAAACAAAAGAAACATAAACTGTCCTGACATAAACATTTTCAATTACTTGCCACCCTTAGGAAGTTTCATTTTTTTTAACAGGAACATTACCAACTTCAAATCCATCCAACTGTGCACGAATGCTATCCCTATGCATGTTGCACTCTAAAAGTACTAGTGTCGCATCATACCTCTTCCTCAAATGACCCAACATCATTTTTTCCCTTCAGTTTCCAGTCCGCAATCCCATTTACTCATTACATTGCCCATATAACGCTCATTGTGGCGCATCAAAAAAATACACCAGAATCATTTGTCTTTATGAATTTGCCAATAGAATCTCTCGTGTACTTAACCCTAAAATCAATTGGCGAGTTTACTTGATTTACCTTACCATCTATTTGCAAACTATTTTTTTTCTGCGTAATTATACGTTTAAATTGTTAGTATAACCATCTTCACTTTTTATAAACATATCCTAATTTTAAAATGCCTATGTACAAACAGATTTATTTATATAACAAACATATCAATACTGTTGCAACTACCATGCCATTCGTATTTGTAACCACCATACGTTTACGATAGCCGTCATTGGTTAGATTATTTTTGCTATCAATCAATTTCACCACCGGATAATTCAAGATTAAAACAAATTAGGACTTTATGTCATAAATTGATAATTGGATAAAAAACTGCATTTTTCGTTTATTTACATCAGAGAACACACCACACACACTTCTTATTCATAAGTTACAATATAATAAACTACATTAGCCTTCTTATCTTTCAAATATATCTAAACTACTAATGCAAGAGACATAGGTATACAACATACGAAGCCAAACACATTTGTAATATATACACATTCAAAAACACTATGCTTTATTAAAATAAAAAAGTAAAAACACTTATGTCCATACTACCAAAACCAAACCGTCTATTCGGATATATCAAACCGTAATATAGTAGCTCATTCTTCCATTTTACATAATCTAACGTAGACTGGGACATCAAATTAGTTTCCTTTTTCAAACACATATAAGTTCATTTGAAACCTATAATTAAAATGTAGCGAATGCCATTTTCAAAACAAAACACCCTACTTCCAATTGAAAACCATTAACAAACACCCTTAACATTTTATAAACATCAAATAACATAGCCGCAATCAAAGAACATACCCTGTCCATTTATAAACATCACACACAAACACCAAACACAAATAACCTGTCCATTTTGAATACACCAAACACCAAACACAAACACCCTGTTCATTCTATAAACATCAAACACAAATACCCTGTCCATTTTATAAGCAAATATGTCCATTTGAAAACTATAATTAAAATGTAGCGAATGCATTTTCAAAACAAAACAACCTACTTTAAATTGAAAACCATTATACAAACACCCTTCTCATTTTAAAAACACCAACGAACAGATCTTGAAATCAAACAATTACATAAGTTCCATATAACCGACATCCTTTACAATCATAAAACATATCCGCAACGCAATATCATTAACCACTCACAATAAATTTATTTTTTCATAAATAAGTACATACATGCAGGGGCGGAGGGATGTGTTAAGTAGGGGGGCGCTGCCCTCGATAAACCGGCGAAAAAAAATTAGTGCAAAAACTGTGTTTTTATGGCCTTATTTTTAGCTTGCCCCCATCCTAAATCTCAAATTGCCCCCGATAAGACAGCTTAAATATCAAAAAGCTGTTAAAAGATGCTAAAAAATTGCTAAAAGCTGCGAAAAAACTGCTAAAAAGTGCTAAAACGCTACTAAAAAGCTGCAAAAAAGCCGCGGTTTTTGAAGTTGTTTTCGAAAGAAAAAAATTGCCCCCTATATACCAAGATCCTGGCTCCGCCACTGCATACATGTTCCTCAACTACATATTACAGCAAATAGAAAGAAACACATAATTATTTTTGTTACAAAAAAAAATCAATGCTAATAAAAAACAATCCATGTATCATTCTTAACTAAATTTACTTTCATATCACTCATTCAATTCAACCAGAACACATATGTAACATTAAAAAATTTACCAGATACATTCATGCTATTTTTTTGTTCATGCTATCCAAATAAAATTGTCATGTCTTAATAAACTATAATTGCATTTTAATACTCACTACAATCAAAGGTAAAATTAACAAAAATTTAAGTAGCATTGTTGAACATACCTTCCATTGATCTGGTTTATGATTCGTTTGAAAAAATTAGATGGAATTGATCGAAATTTTGTGAATGATCAGTGGTGTTCGATTTGGGATTTGGGGTTTTTATTGATAGATGATTGTGTTTGGGAATAAGAATGAGTTATCAATTATGTTTTTAAAATTGATTTGATGGAATGATTCTATTGTAAATGTGATTACTATTCTTATGAAAAATTCTAGATACAATCCCGAAAATTGAGTATGCAGTTACTGAGATTAAATAAAAGGTAAATACCATTTATACCCTTACATAAATGTTTCCAGGTAAAACGACTGCCATTTATTTACCAAAATGCCATGGTGCACTCTTAACCATTGATCAAGTTAATCCAAGGGTATATATGAGTTCTCTCAGTTTTCGCACATAATATGGTGCTGAAAATAAAGTCCCCCTTCATGTATAATACCCGTCATGTATTATATATTTTCTTGTCCTTCATATGTAATATATACGGAATATATTACATACTTTGCTTTTACCTTTCGATTTGTTTTATTTAACCAACCACCAAACTCTTACAACTTGAAACCTAAAATCCTTTATCAACGTGTCGCATTGATGTACTTATCCATCGGAAAACCCCAATTCATCATCCTAATCTAGTGGGTCATAGTCGTTAAGTTAAGCTGCATCTTCTGGTCGAGTCGTTCCGTTTTCCGTTTGTATTGTGCATAATATTTGCATTTCAGCTATTTGTTCTGCAACATCGAGGTGAGTTCATAGCCCCACGTTTTTACTATTTTATATACGTTTTATATCTTTGAGGTGAGAAACATGCTTGTTTACAAACTCTTTTACTTCATTGAATTTCAAACTCGTATATGTTGATTACAAACTTGTTACATGATTTATACCACACTCGTTTTTACTTATGGATATAAGTACTTTAAGCTTTTACGAAAACGTTAGTTGTTTTTACTGGACACAAGTACTTGCATGAGATATCCCTGTTTACGTGTTTTCTAAGTTAAGCGTTTAGACCACTATTGCCCAAAATATCATGAGCCGTGTCAATCTCTTGACTGGAGGACCGGTCGAGGGAGCGCGAGTGAATAAATAGATCTATTGGGACTAATTATCCCTATCCGGGTAAGAAGCACTTACTGTTCGAGTTTGCCAAGAACAAACGGATATATGTCACGTCGAATCTGGTTAGGTGGTCTTTGGTCGGACACCTGTAAGGGCAAGCAATTACTTGGCATGTTATATGCTGCTTTCGTTATTAGCTTCGGTGTCATGAGCTTAGTGCAACGTAAATACCCCTTTTGTGTGAAGTTGTATTTGTTATAATGGTCACATACGTTTTATAACTTGTGGTCCACACTGCTTTGGTTGAACATTTCCAATTACTAAATACTTTTCATATACTGTGAGTGAAGCAGTATTTACTAAACGTTTTTTTATTCTTGCAGATGCTTTATTTAAACCTATGAATTCACTCAACTTTATGTTGACTGTTTTAGCATGTTTTTCTCAGGTGATTAGCTTTGGACTTCTTTGACGTGCTATGTGGAGTCTACGTGCATTATGATACCATTTATCAAGACTTTATTTCTCATTCATACTCGTTGTCTTTTCAAAACTTAATTATGCTCCCGCTACATTTTTCTTACGCTTCCGCAAATGTTTAATTTCCCTTAAATCTTGTAAAACTTATCTATTTTTAAACAATGCAACGAGTTATGATTTTCAAAATGTTCATTAGTGGTCGTTCCCTCGTGATTTGTGTGATGTATATTATGACGTCACGCCTTCGGACACATATTCCGTCCAGGCTCCGTTTGGGGATGTGACACATATGAACCCTAATACGAAATTACCAGATTATATACTCGTTATTGCTAATTAATTGTTATGGCTAAAGGTAAAATCATTTAACCCTAACAGTTATATCTTTAATTTAGTTTATAAAAAACCCCTAATTTTTTTAATAACTGTAATTGCATGTCAACCAAAGAAGAAGAAAGCAAAGAAGAATGTGTTCACTGTCTATATCAACTACGATGGTATTTTTACTTCATTCCCTTTGAAATACAGTCAGGGTCAGATGAAAGAGTTGAATGATACCAATTTTGATGAAATGTCATATGAGCATCTAAAAGAAATCGCTTTAAGGTTGATTCCACATGCTTGTTTTGAAAAGATTTATTATTGTCAAACTAGTGCAAAGTTAAGTTTAGGTGTTAAAGAACTTAAGTCAACCTAAGATATTGCTGATATGTTGAAGGTTGGTTATGATAATGGGAATGAGATAGATATTTATGTTGAACACTTTGGGTATGATATCATGGAATTGGCTGAGTTAGAAAGAAATGAGGAACAAAATCACAATAGTATAGAATCTAGTGATGATGAGTATTATGGTAGTGATGATTGTGAAGAAATAGAGAATGTGGATTTTCAGACCGAGGGTGAAAGTGTTGTAATTAAGAACATTAGTACACATGACCCATTACTGAATAAGCTATGTAGTGTTAGGATTATGTTTAGAGGTATTGTTGAACATCATGAAACTGAAACACCACTAGTTCATCCTGATGAGAATCAAATAGATTATGTGAATAAGGTCCAAAGCGGTGTACTTTATCCCGCATTTGACCCTGACATCCCTTGGGATAAGATGGAACCAACACTAGGCATGAGATATGAGACTCCACATCAGTTAAAGTTGGCATTGGCAAACTATGGTGTAGCCCATGGTTATCAGTTATGGTACATGAAAAATAACTGGAGAAAGGTGTTGGTATATTATGGTAGAAATATAGAAGATGGAAGATGTGCAGGTAAAAAAGGTAATAAAGATAAGGTGATAAAAAAATAAGGTTAGGAGTGGTGTGTAGATAGGTGTTAAGAAGAAAGTTGTTAGGAAGAAAGTTGTTAAGAAAAAAGTTGTTAAGAAAAAAGTTGTTAAGAAGAAACCCATTTCAGATTCTAGGGAGGGAACTAGTCAATTACCTAAATGGACAAAGAAGCAAGTACGAGAGTCTAAACAAGATGTTTGTCCTTTTAGAATGTATGCTTCATGGATGTCTAATGAGCATTGTGAAAGTAGTGGTAGTCATACCAGTAGGGTGGGTAGGACTATGACTTGCACAAATTGTTGGCAAAAGGGTCACAATAGGGCAACATGTATGGTAGACCTAACACCTAAACCTACTGTTGAGAAAAAACAACTAGGAAGGAAAAAAACAAGATATAGTTGGTCATTGTACATCTAGGGGCAGGGGTAGAGGTAGAGGTGGAATTAGAAATGAAGCTTCTGTGGGATCAGTTATGTGAGGTAATTATAAAACCTGCGTCTTAGCTCTCCCGACGATCATTACTTCAAATCTTTATTTAACACCCCCCCCCCCCCCCCCCCCCCCCCCCCCCCCCCCCAACTCAACCCCCACACCCACACACAATTTTTTGTCCTGGGGTGCGAGGGCTCTTCGAGTATGTGGTATTATTCACTTGAGCGGTATGATTGCTCACGATGGTGGGTCTGTGAGTGTCCCTAGTACGGCCATGGTCGTCTTTAGTTGGGGTTGTTAGGAATTATTGTTCCCTTATATAGTTATGAAATCCCAACTCACTTTTTGTTTCTAAAGACATTGGCGAACTATCATGTTAATCTAGTAAACAAGTTTTTGGAAGAGGTGCTTGACACTTTTTTTCATTTGATTACTAAGTGATTATCAAGTTTTGTCGGTATAATTATTTCTTAGCAGTGCTCAGCGCTCAATAGCGCATTTATTCTATCAGATATGTTTTAGCAGATTTAGTTGTAGATTTGTTTGTTCGATAGACTAACACCCTAATCTTGTGCTTTAAGTGATTAAACTCATTTTTATGTACAGAGTTTCTGTTGTTTTTCCGCAAAGTTTTAAGTGAGTTTTTATAAGCTTGAACGTTGTATATAAAAAATATTTACTATTTTTGTTCATTAAGTTTTGATTATGCTGGCTTTTGAATGTTCATGTATATCTTAGGTATCAGATATGTTTTAGTGTTTCGTTAGATCGCTCACCCCCAACTTCCTACGGTAAATCAATATACAGTGAATGAATCTTTTGGTTAATCTGGAAATGAAAGTAAGTTGAGGGTTTGGTATATAAAACAGCCAAGTAGTTAGAAAACATACATTTTTTAGTGCATGAATGTTTTAAACATTCTAGTTGTTTGTTTGTAAATAACATGAGCTTAACAGTTTTAGCAAGTGCATACAGGTTTTTTAGTGCATTCATGGTTTATATGTATTTGAAAAAATATTACAAATATGCACAATGTACTAGTGCATATCTGTTTTATTTCGTAAATAAAACATGAATGAAACGTATGAAATATCCAAGTCGTTAGATAACATAAATGTAACTAATAAGAAAACATACATGTTTTGTGAGTCCATAAGTTTAAAAACATGCACGAAACACATACATGTTCTTTTAGTGCATACATGTTTTGGTGCTAGTGAATATGTGGTTTATACTAACATGTAACTAGTATACATCTAGCTTAATCACCACTGAAATTAAACATACTAGTGGTTGTGTGTGTTTAAGTAACATAAGTTTAAAAAAAATCCATGAAATGAAAAAAAAAATAAACACAAAAGTGAGTATGTTAGGAATAATTGTAATACTTAGTTTCTACTAGTAGGTATGTAGTTCCTACTGGCAGGTATGTAGTTCCTGCTGGTAAGCTTATTATCATAGTTAGTCCTGGTAGGCTAAGTCTAGTTCCTACTGTAGAGTAGCTTAAGTCCTGGTAGACGTCAAATAGTTAATCCAAGATTAGAGGTTTTATTTTTAGAAGATGAGGATATCATGAGCTAAATTAGGAGGCGTCATGCATATTCTTTCACTGTATTTTAGTAGATTTTCCGAGTTAGGGTTTTCACCACTACAAAAAGAACCCACGGCTTAGTGAAATAAACAGATCCAGAAAAACATCCTCCAGGTCGTTAATAGAAAATCCATAAAGATCTTTTAGTTTCTTATCAGTCATGTTCTTCATATTAGTGTGTCTATATCTGCGTAGACATTAGCTTTTCTAAGCAAGAGCCTCTTGAGTTTAGCTTGTGATTACAAAGCTAATCACCATCCTTAATATGCAGTAAAGATCTATCTAGAGTGGGATCCAACAAGTGGTATCAGAGCTTGTTGAGAGTCTCTCATAAGAAGAATATTCCTAGATCTAAGATCCTTATAAACCTCACAACCAAACACCTCTCTACACCTTTAAAATGGCAGGATCTGACAATGAAAGCGATGATGCTAGTGTTCATAGTGAAGCCACCATTGCTCAACAACAACAAAACATTCAACCTCAAATCATTACCACTGTCTCTAATAACAATGCAAAGTTTCCTTATTTGAAGAAGGATGAGTATGAGGTCTGGGCAAGAAGATGGAATACTGGATCACAAACTAAGGAAAGAATATTTGGAGTGAGGTTCAAAATGGTAACACTGAAAAGGACTAGAAGAATCGTGATGGAATGGGTCATTATACTTCCCCAACGACTGCATATGTAACACATTGACTGTTCAGAGGGAATCAAAGGCAAAACACCTTGCTTCAGTCTATTCCTGATGATCATGTGGCTGATTTCCATTATATGGATGATGCAAGGGATATATGGAATGCAGTCAAAGCTAGGTTTGGTGGAAATGTCGAATCCAAGAAGATGAGAAAGTCTATGCTGAAGCAAGAATTTTCAGAGTTCAGAATTAGTGAAGCAGAGGGATTGCACAAAGGGTATGACAGGATGCAGAAGATTCTAAGTCAGCTTAACCAACTCAAGGCCAAGCCAGAGGATGAAGATATTAATCTCAAGTTCTAAGAGCTTGCCTTCCATCATGGTCACAGGTAGCTTTAACACATGAAAACCAAAGTGACTTGAACTATCTTCTTTTTGATGATTTGTATCTATATTTTAAAGACTCTTGAGTAGATATCAAAGGATACTCTAGTTTTTCCTCAAGCCCAATCTGCAGGTCCAAGCCATAGCTGCATTTTAGTACCAACCAATGCTAAGCAAAAAGTTGTCATAGCAGATATTCCAAGCTAAGCTTCATAACCAACCTGCTCCAACGAAACCTAAGACTGGTCCCTCACAGATCTGGTAATGTATTGAAGATGTTCTTCAATCTTTTGTTACTGATACTGAGCCAGAACAACAATTGGTTTTATGAAGATTTTGAACATATAGAAAAAATGGATCTGGAGGAGATGGACTTGAAATGGCAATGCTATGCTTTCTGTATAGTATACAAGTTTGAGCAGAAGCTGGAAGGAAGATTGATTTTGGATAAAGAAGAAATCTGCTAGGTTCAACAAGAAGAAGGTCAGATGAAACAAGTGTCTCAAATAGGCCACTTTTCCGGAGAATCAGGGCCAAATGTAGAAATGACAAGCAGAGATATTCCTCCATTCAAGATTCAGAGATTGGAAAGAAGGAAGAAGCTTCCAAAGACCTGGATCACTGTTGATATAGGTTGAATTGGACAGAGCATGATGGTTAGAGTGATGGAGTTATTGCTCCTAAAGAGTTTGGTATGATTGCTGTTGTGATACTGAGGATGCAATTGAAGAAGGTGCTGCCAAGATATACAACTTGATCACTGAGCTGATACAAAGAAAGCCAGTACTAGCAGGTGTTGCTAGAGAATTTTGCTCATCATGGTGTCCAACTTCCTGAGGTACATAACTGCCCTTTTGGTTGTGACAATAAGTATAATGAACTTCAAAAGCAGCATAATGAACTTAATGAACAAAATAGTGAATATTTTATACAAGTTCAAGCTTATAAGAACTCACTTAAAACTTTAGAAAAACAAAAGAGAGTTCTTCAGAAAAATCAGTTGACACTTGAAGACAAGATTAGGGTGTTGTCTATTGAACTAGAAAATACAACTAATCTGCTAAAACATTCTGAAAATAATGCTTCATGCAGAGACTGCTAAGAAATAATTACAGACAAAATTGATAATCACATATACATATTGAAAAAGTGAGAGATACCTCTTCTAAAAATTTGTTCAGATAATTGATAGTTTCCATGTCTTGTTAGAACAAAAGTGGGATGGGATTTAATAACTATATAAGGGAAATGAGTTAGGATGGGATGACTCTGCATTTAGTGTATTTACCACTAACTCTGAAGAAGTGGAAGGTAGACCTCTTTTCAATAGGTTTACCAAAGCTGATAGTATGAAAGTTGTGCCTCCACCTCTTTCTGGAGACTACACTCCTCTATCAGATCACATTGACTTGGATGAATCACAAATGTCTTATGGTACAAAGTCCTCAACCTCTGGTGACTCTAATTCTGTGTCTAATGACTTTGTCTCTTGTGATAACAGTGACAAGTCTTCAGAGGTCAACACAAATGACTTTGCCTCCAGTGATTCTAGTGTCAAATCTTCAGAGCCCAAGTCAAATGATTCTACCTCCTGTGCATCAACTTCCAGTGTATCCACATCTGAGAGTGAAGCTGAGATTGAGTCCAATTTTGAACACCAATCCTAGAACCATATTGTACATGATTAACCTCGTTCTCTTGTAATAGGTCTGATAAGAATGAAAACACTTCTAGGACTTCTTGTAATAAGAATGGTTATTTTAATAAAAAGGCAGGTCATTTTAGGAAAAATGCTTCATCTGTTTCCTAAGTTATTTTTGTTATGTGGTAAGTCAGTACTCATCTTATTAAGATTGTGATTTATTATAAGAAACAAATGGCTAATAAGACTGTTGGTAATGGGGTGGGACCTGTACATAGTAGGAATAATGTTAATCATCAAAATCAGTTTGTCCCACAAGCTGTACTTTTAGACTGGCAAAGTAAAACATACCTCCTGCTAGAACACAACCATTCCTACTGGGAAGCCAAAGGGCTTTACCATTCCTACTGGTAGGCAAATAGGCCTTTCCCAGTTCTACTGATAGAAAGGATATTCTCCATCAGTAACTTCTGTTGGTGGAAAAAAGTTACTGGCTAGACCTATGCCCATTTAAAAATAAGACCTACAGTCTTATTTTTAGACTTATACACATATGACCTCAAATGTATTATAATCATAGGGGGGGAAATATGGGTGGGGTAATGGGCAACTGCTGTAAGCCCTCATCAGGTTAGTTCATGAAACACATAGAAAAGGTTTATACTTGGTACCCAAGAACAATAGTGGATCTCATACATCTTCATGGACAACTTTTTCAGATCCACAAGGCAGACCCAAGTCATAAATGGCTTGGGTTCCCCTTAGACACTAACTTTTCCCATGTTGTATATTGTAGGAAAATCCTTATTCAGAATGCTTGCAGATGTAAGGGAATCTTTGATAGTGGTTGCTCTAGAAGTATGACAGCAATAATGGAAACACTGGATGACTTTTCAGAATTTCAAGGATGAAAGTGACTTTTGAGGTGGGGAAGGTAGATTTACTGGAAAAAAGGGATAATCAAAACTACCACACTAGATTTTTGAAAATGTCTACTATGGAAGGAACTGCAACAATTTAACTTTGTTCTCTAACATCTCTCAATCTAATGACAAGAAGAATAGAGTTCTCGTTCACAGACACGATTGTCTTGTGCTATCCAAGGACTTCATGCTTCAGATGAATATGGTGGTACTATAGGTTCCAAGGAACAAATCTTTAACAACCATTAACTTGAATAATCTCGGTCCAGGGGTAATTTGGCTTTTTAGGGCAAAATACACACAGATGATAATTGTGCTGATTTGTTAACCAGGCATTTGATTGACCTAGTTTACTCATCTGTGTTAACATTTGGATGCTCATATCCATAGAATACAATGGTTATGGGAGGATTTGATTCCAAGGGGAGGGACCTTGTTTTAAAATTTTCTAAAAAGTTGGTCATTTAAAAATATTTTTTTACAAACTTAGTTTTTTCTTGCTACACCTATGTTTCTCCTATGTAGTTGATTTTTTTCACCTGGTAGTTTTAACTTTTCACTGGTATTTATAGTTCCTCTTGCTGTCTGTATTAGTTCATTCTGATAAGTTAATTTTACCTTTCCATTTTATTGTATATTTTTGTGTGTATGGCCTCACCTTTTGCAGATTAATGGTTCAAGAGGGGGGATTATTGATTTTCTAGTTATACATGGACCAGGTGGCCTTATTTTGATGAAAAAGATCATACTTGGTATTCAAGTGTTCCCTCTGGTGTTACCAGAGTTCCTACTGGTAGTTTCCATGATTTCCTACTGGTTGACCACTTTCTTCTGGTTGACTTTTCTTTGTGCTGGTTATGTCCGTTCGTGCTGGTAGATTAAATTGAGTTTTATCTTCATTAAAAGTTACCGTTACGATATTGTTTCTCCTGTTTGATCATGGTACTCTGTAACTCTATCGTATATATTCTAACTTTTTGTTGTGTCCAAACTGTATTTTGATATATAACTCTATTTTGTGTAGTTTGTCTTAAATGGTTTTCACTTTTTGTTTTAGTAACAAGTGTTTTGATAAAAGGATTTTGGCAACTGACAAGCTTTGGTAATATGTTCAAATAAGTTTTGAGTCTTTGGTATGCAAAGTTGTTTTTGTTTCCGGCACACAAGGTCCATAAAGTAAACTATTTTCAGGGTTTGGGTGTTGGTTAACCACCACACAACAAATGGTGTTCAACTCACCATGTCTCACAGACAAGAAAGAGTTGATTCACCATAAGGGTACGGCTCTGGTGTGACTCTTAAATCCGTTGATAGCTTTAATAGTTTGCTCAAAACTATAGGGTCTTTAGCTCACCCATGCTTCATAATTGCGTATAGTGAAAATGGTATAACAATTCACCATGGATAATGCCCTTATTGGAACCAAAGGATTGGCTGTCCTGAGCAAACGGCTACAGGTAAAGACATATAAAATCCCGTTTATGCTATGATGATAGCCTAAAATCATTAGGGTGATATTCCATTCACCAATATTCATGTTCTAAGAGTTGGGACTGTTACTAATTCACCAGGGTGATGTCATGATTCCACCAAAGGATTAGCTAGCCCAAGAGTGAGTAGCTACTTGGTAAAGGCTTATCAAATCTACTCATGTTGCTGCGGTGGTTCCAAAGTCTGTTGCTGGTTCAAGATTTCCTGAAGGTTCTTCAATGTTGCTGACTTTTGATGTTCAAGTTCAACAAGGCTACGCAGACTGCAAACTATATGGTTCTAAGAATGAAGACTAATCTGCTTGACACAATATCTGCTCACTGATCATCTTTCCTCATCATTAGTTTCTTGAAGGTGTTCTTATGAAAAATAAAGATGCTGCTTCCTCTAGAGACATTCAGCTGATATGTGCAGAATTTTCAAGTATTCAAGTCAAGACTCAAGCAGATTGGATTTTGCATGCAAATTTTCATATTTCAATCCTCAAAGTTCAATGACCTGAAGATCTATCTAGAAACTGGAAATTAACATAGTCAAATTCCAGTTTAGGGGAGGATTTGTTTAGATATTTGTAATACTTGAGTATCTACTATAGTATGTAGTTTCCTACTGTACAGAGTATAGTTCCTACTGCAAGTATAAATTCCTGCGAGTAGGAAGCTTATTAACATAGTTATCCAGGTAGACTAAGTACTAGTTTCATAACTGGTAGAGTACTTAGTCCTGGTATAGTCAAATAGTTATTCCAGTAAAAAGGTTTTAGTTAGTTCGAGATGTATGAAATGCATGATCTTAATTAGGAAGAGTCCATGCCATATATTCCTCACGTGTTTTTTAGGAATGCCGATTAGTGTTTTTCACCACTACAAAAAGAACCCACAGCTAAGGAAATTAACCGAATCCGAAAACACACATACTCCTTTGTTCGTAAATAGAAAACGCATAGAAGGATCCTTTATTTTTTATCAGTCATAGTTCTTCTTATCAGTTTGTCAATATCCCGTAGACATTAGCTTTTCTAAGCAAGAGTCTCTCTTGTGTTTAGCTTGTGATTACATAGGCTATTCACCATCCTTAACAGGCAGTAAAGATCTATCTAGAGTGGGATCCAACAGAGTATGTGTTTTATACTAACACGTAACTAGTATAAGTTTAAAAACATAAAGAAATTATAAAACATAAATGTCATACATAAGAAAACTCATACATGTTTTGTTACTACATACATGTTTTGGTACTAGTGCATATGTGTTTTCATAATCAAAATTGAAATAGTATAACGTACCAAGGAAAAGTGTAACAAACACCAATGTAAAGTGAGTGTAACAAATTGACCAAATAAATCCGACATAATCAAAAGTGAAAAAAGTATCATGTAATAATGAAAAGTTTATTGAACACTGATGTAATGTGAGTATATCAAATTTATCAACAAGCAGATTATAACATTTTCTTAAGCGTCATCCTCATATTCTTCATATCCGTCATTTTCGTCGTCTTCGTCTAGTTCATCATCTTCATCGACGTCATCATATTCATCAACGTCATCATATACCTAAGATCCACTGTCTTCCTCATATTCATTTACTTTCTCCTCTTCGGCATCTATGTTCTTATCCTTAGAAGCTCGTTTATTTGCTTCATACAAGGCATCATCTATTTTTTTCCTCACATGTTCATTTATTATGACCTACTTGACCACACTTACTACATTCACACTGTTTGAAAGGGACTTTTTGGTTAATTATTGCCTTCTTTATTGGTTTACCTTTTTCAGCCGCACCTTTAAATATGCGATGACACTTGTTAGGACATTTTTTAAGGTTCTTAATAGTAACTATAACAGGTGCCTTACCACCCAAAAGATCCTCATAATGCATTCTTTTTTGCTGCACATTCTGTGAGTGGGCATCAATTTCTAGCTCTTTCTTAAAATCTTTAACCTTTGAAAGAAGAGCTTGAGCTTGTCGAGATCGTTCCTTATAAGATTTATACAATCTTCAACTATGAATAATTCTCAGATGCTAAAACTTCTA
>BQNB010054424.1:9617-29083 GCA_026074375.1 Tanacetum coccineum
TGGTTTTTCATCTCCTCGAATTATCTTGACCTCCCTGTGCCTAGCCAATGCCAATATATAAGAAAAGAAACAGAGCAAACAATACAGTAACATGGTTAAATCTGGATGAACATGAAATATTGGCTCAACACACGAGGCTTATTTCTATTCTAATCAAATAATATATTTCCTGTTCTTAAGGTAGTTTTATCAACTGAAATGTATTAAATTTTTTGAAAAGCCCATGCCTATTATTAAAACGTGTTTGTTTAATCAGTATATTTTTTACTCCCTCCGTCCCAATAAAGCGTAAGTAATTTGGAAGAAGATGAAATAACATATTTCATACCAGCATAGTACCATTGCCATCAGCCACCTTGCACCCAAACATTAAAAATGGTGATTTTGTGATCTTTGTGAACCTGTTCCACCATGAAAAACCAATGTTATCTACCTAAAATATACTAAGATAAATTATGTAACATAAAAATATTGTACAACGCTCACAATTTTACTCTCGTCGGTCATACTTAATTCATTTGCCCATTCCTCTTAACTATGTCGGTTTTCTTTAGTTCTTTATATAATAGACAAAACCACCATCATCCATAATATAAAAACCACCATAATGTCCCTAAATCAACAATAAAAACTTACCGGTCAACTCAGATTTTCTAAAACCCACACGCACACACAAATTGCAATTGACATTATTTCGTTGATACCTATAAGGCTCATGTCTGCATATATAGAAGCAAAACCAAACACCATTCTTGGTTGCAACCGTAACCGTGGTCAAGTTACCTCGCCAAGATACCGACAGTCTTTGCTGCAAGTGTAATTCGAGTCAAGTTACCTCACAAAATACTGGCATTGGTATACTATCTTAATGTGGATTTATTTTATAAAGCTCAGAAAAACATATTCATCATTACTAAAACAAAATTTCAAACACTCTCTTAACAAAATAACTATACAGCAACAAAAGAATACACGATTCAAAATGAGGTTATAAACTATTTTCACCTTATCTTTGACTTGTGGATTACTCGCTTTACTCTTTTTGAATTTCTCTATTCTTTGCTCAGTCTGCACTTCTTATACAATAATCAAATCAGCTCCATCAAATCATCTTATTATAATTCTAAAAGAGCATTGCTAAAACCTCCTACAAAATCCTCCTACTTATCCTCCTACACACATAATCATAAAATATACATTTTTTCCACTTATTATCTCTCTAAATCTAAAACGTCAGTTCCGCCACTTGTTAGGATCTTGTGTGTAGGAAGATTTGTAGGAAGGTTGTGTAGGAGGAATTAGCATTTTTTATTCTAAAATTGTTTATACATGATGCACAATGTAAAAATTAGATCTGTGATAGCATACCTGATATTAAAATGGTGATTTTGTGATCTTTGTGAACCTGTTCCACCATGGAAAACCAATGTTATCTACCTAAAATATACTAAGATAAAATATGTAACGTAAAAATATTTCACAACGCTCACAATTTCACTCTCGTCGGTCATACTTGATTCATTTACCCATTCTTATTAACTATGTTGGTTTGCTTTAGCTCTTTCTATAATAAAGAAAACCACCATCACCTATAATAGAGAAACCACCCTAACGTCCCTAATTTAACAATAAAAACTTACCGGTTAACTCAGATTTTCCAAAACCTACACGCACACAGAAACTGCAATTGACACTATTTCGTTGATACCAATAAGGCTCATATCTGCATATGTAGAAGCAAAACCAAACACCATTCTTGGCTGCAACCGTAACCGTGGTCAAGTTACCTCCCCAAGATACCGACAAATTTTGCTGCAACTATAACCCGGGTCAGGTTACCCCGCCAAAATACTAGCATTGGTATACTATCTCAATGTGGATTTATTTTATAAAACTCAGAAAAAACATATTCATCATTACTAAAACATAATTCCAAACACCCTCTTAACAAAAGAATTTCACAGCAACAAAAGAATATGCGAGTCAAAATGAGGTTATAAACAATTTTCATCTTATCTTTGACTTGTGGATTACTCGCTTTACTCTTTTTGAGTTTCTCTATTCTTTCCTTGGTATGCAATTCCTGTACATAGTCAAATCAGCTTCATAAGATCATCTTATTATAATTCTAAAAATTTAGGGGAAATACATGGAGCACAAAGTAAAAAACATAATTGTAATAGAATAACATGAATTAAATATAGGAAGCAGCACTAAGTATTGACATTAATATCCGAGTAGGATCAACTTGTCTCATTCAACAATTGAAAATGTTATTATCCTCAAAACAACGTACAACCTCATATAAGAGCATCCATAACTTTAAGAATGATGACCGTAAGATTTCATAACATAAAAAATAATAAACTAACGCCAATAAATGATTAATTATTAAGAGCTCTTGAGTTTCCATATAAATCAGTTTGGAAGATTAGAATTCATCTTAAGTTTAACAGCCTGCGACTCCATCAAGTTGTAACTCAGAAAACTCTTCATATTCAGTTGCATGGATAATTTAAGTCGCTGCATTTGATTCCAGTCCTATCTATAGATCCTCATTAAATGATTTGACTAATCTATAATTATATACAAGGCTAGACATACCCCGTGCGTTTTCATCGCCTCTTTTTTTGGGAAAATTTAAACTTTTACTTATGTGAAGCATCGTATAACTTCATAGTTTATTCCTTAATTCTCTCATAAAGTTACGTTCATTTTATGCCCCTCTATAAACAAAAAAAGAAAAGGCGTAAGGAAAATTCAGAAGGAGAACAGACTTTAGGCCCGACATGCCAGAATGTGTGTTTATCTGTCCAAGGCGATTGAAGTAATATATTAACAAAGAATAATCAAAGATGAAGTAATACAGTGTAACTTATAGGAAAATACGCTTACCATATGATGAGAGTAGGTAGAAAATACCACAAGTATCTTGAGCAGGGTTCTTTTTTTTACCTAGACACACCTGGGAACGATATCGGCAAAAGATGATTGATTGTACACTAATTTTGGTATGCCATTAGGAAGTTTCTATATATAGCCAATTAGCTCCTTAATTAAGCTCAAGTGCGTGGTTATAATGGAGAAAGACTAATTTAGTGCTCAACTATACAATATAATTGTAAAAAGTTTACTTGGTTTAGTGAAGAATTAAAGATGGTGAAAGAGGTGCCCATGGATTAGTGAGTAAGTAAAATCTAATTAATAGTCTATTAGTTTATTATAAATCTTTTTAGTTGACTAATACCTTATTAAGAATTTGTAAACTTGACTCTTGTTATGTTTCAACCATAGACCGACTTGTGTCATGTTTTAGAATTAACCAAAGAGGTGTTTTCTTTATAAAGTAGTCTATAAAGATCAAAAGGTGTACACCTATACCCTTTATATATAAATCTTCCACCTAGAAATTCACTTTTATAACCTTGTGAAAAAATCATACAATTAGCTAATGGTGTATTGCTCATAAAATTCACCTTCATAACCTTATGAAAAAAAAATCATACTGGTGTATTGGGTTTTATTTAAGTAAGTGATTCATTATATATAAGGCTTGCTTCTAATGTCATAATATAACTTTGCTTTTTACACAATAAATTATGATTTTATATATAATTAATACCTTAAAAATATAAGATATACAAACATAAGCCACACGATGACACACAGAAAAGCAAGATATTATTATTTTATAGAACTTGACAAAGTATTACTAACTATTAAACAATCATAGATCTTGCTTGGCATGCATCAACATCGAATCTTGATATAATAGGAGGTTGATTTCAAGTAGTAGAATTCAACATATTTACCATGTACGATCAAATAGAAACTATAACGCAGCATCAATATGTGTTACACGTATTATGATATGGAAACAAAAAGAGTAATAAATACCCCACTTTCATAAAAATTAGTAAAACGTTACGGTAGTAAATAGATAGATGTATATAGAATAAAATGACATTTAGATGTTATACTTCAACAAAGCATCACTACCAAATATAAAACGTCTAAAAACTATCATATCTAAAATGAAATCATTAACTTGCAAAATAGAAATAATCCTAACTAATCGTCTTAAAATTTTGAGAATTAAGACTATACTATCTATGCTCTATAACCACACATTTGATCACAGTCATATTCAATTATGTTCATCAATATCCACTGTGATAAATTTCCCATCCCTCACATACTTCACTGTCAGAACCAAGGATATCACTTCACTTCACCATGGATTTAACAAGAAAATAAGATAAGAATAAAAAGAGAAAAGAGGAAGAAGATGAGAAGAAAAAAGAGAGAAATAAGAGTTTTTAGACTGCTATATGTTTATAAAATAAAACAAATAAGACAACCAACCTTCTCCACACATGGAGAAGGTGTATTTATAGTACCTTGGCTACATTGGGACGCCTAAGGTCTTTTGACACGGACCGGGCTTGGGTTTTGCTTAGGATTAAACTCGCAACACATACAATATTAGATTATTAAACAAGCCTGATTTCCTTTCTAGCCTATTACAATGTATGTATAAATAAAGACCGAAGCTTCCTTGATTAGTGACCGAGCTTCCTTGTTCGACTCAATATTCTGAGGCTAACAATCTCCCCCGAAGTGAGGTCTTGAACCTTGAAACAAGCTTCTTTGTTTGACTCGATATTTTAAGGTTAACAATCTCCCCCGAAGCTTGGTTTCTGACAGATTTTGAGCTTCCATGTTCACAGTCATAACGTGGTCTTGGGTTTCTTGAGATTGCTTTGACGTTGTGTTCCTAGGTCTTGTTCTTGGTCTTTATCTCATTGTAGGCTTGTTCCTTCATGCTATGTGATCTTTGATCTTGAGCCTTTGTCATTGTCTTTCGGCTTTGTCTTTGATTTCGAGATCTATAAATCTTTTCCTTGTTCATCTTTGTCATCTTTGCCATCTTACGATCTTGTGTCTTGACCAACATGCTCATACTTTGCATCTTCTTGAAAGCTCTCTAATAATCTCCCCCGAAGCAGGTTTCTGAGGAGTTATCTTTAATATTAGAGTTTGCGGAAGTCTTGTCTTTAATTCTTGAGCTTTCTTGATTCTTGAATCTTGATTCTTATAGTATGTCTTTATAGTTTGAGCATGAACATATGGTAATGAATCCGACTCTGCTGGAATGGGGCTGCAACACCGACGTTTGTACCTGCATTTGAATGTTAGTAATAAACAACAGATATGGACGTAATGTCTTTGTCATTCGTCAATTTTTAGGTTGCAATAACCACCGGTTCCCCGTTTTATAGTATAAATACTATACCTGTAATCAGGTAGATTTAAGGAATCTCCTTGACAAGGTTTTCAGCTGCACTAGCCGTTCTCAATACCAGAGCGTCTCAAAGTAAACAACACGATATGAGTGAATCAGATAGTTATTGTCTTTCTGATTAAGTCGTCAATTCATTTACTGGACCAAATTGATATCCAGTTGACACAAGCTTGATCCATATAGAATCTCGCAAGTCACCTACTGCAGAGCTGTTCGATGTTGACTCTGGAAGGATTTCCATTCATCACTATGAATACTAAAGAGTATCACTCTAAATGTTCTGGCAAAATTACAAGGATAATACGTAGGACTCTTGTTAACAGCTTGTGAACTTAATGATGTTCAACGAGTGTTTGTAATGGAATGTATCCTAATGAGATTTATTTATTGATCTCTTGGCTCTAGACTCGATTAGTGCATTTTGGTTTTAGTACTCGAAGGATGGAGCAGACTGCCACCTATTCAATATCAACTAACTCAGAGTGAGAACGTCAATAGAATTCGTGTGTGTCTCTGTGATAAATAAGACAAGTATCTGTTGAGAGAAACTTGAATGGCGGGGAAAGGTTGTACAGTACATCACTGGGTCTATGATGTCTTGTCTTCAATACCAGAATTCATCTTTGTGAATCTGATAGATTATGTATTGACCCGGTTTCTGCCTAAAGTTCATGGAGGGCTTCTTTGTTTTTACCCTTGATCCATACATTTCTTTTTAATTCTTCAACCCCTTTAATTCATACATATGTTTGACACCAAAAAAATGATACCAAGTTGTAAATGAATATAAAATTAAGGGTGAGGCAGTGTTGAGCACACAATTTTAGAAGATTATGAAATGTCATTGAAGAATTCTTGAAAAATTATGCTCAGACACTATATCATCTTATAACATACAATCTATTGAGTAGTCATTATTATTACTGATTTGTTATTAAGAGATTTTTATAATGTGTTGAATACATAAGAATCGTCATGTGATGATGTATCCAACAACATTAAAACTTTGTTTTTTGAAAAACTTCCCCTCAAACATTGACTCATTTTGGAAATGACACCAATTATAGAAGAATTGTCTTGAAAAACTTTATGAGAGATGAAGTGTTGAACACACAATTTTAAAAGATTATGAATCGTCAGTGAGAAATTTTTGAAAAATTATGTTCAACTTTTTGAAATGTTAGAAGACTTCTCTTCTAACGCTAAGGATAAGCGCACTGAAACGTACACTCTCCTTTCTCATTCAGGTCTGAGTTGCAATCTGAGAGCGATTACAAGTCATAAAGAAAAATAGAAATGACATGTTTTGAAAGCATTTGAACTCTTGCTCGAACTTCATTTCCACGCCTTTGTCGATGTTAATCAACATTTCTAGGTACGTAAATGTTATCGATTCTAAGAGACATGTCGAGAAGATTCTTTTTGGAAATTTTTCTGATTTTGTATTTATCTTTTTGAAATTTTATCTTTTTGTATTTGGTTTTATAGTTTTTATATTTTTGTATTTTTCTTTTTCAAAAATATTTACAAGTTGATGTTTGAAGAATATATCAAGCAGATTCATTTGTCAGAACCTCCAGTTCTGCTGGAGTTAAACATCTCTTTCAATTCTTCTGACAAGATACTAAAACTTATCTTCGGGTAAGGCTTTAGTAAACATGTCTACTAATTGGTATTCAGTTCTGAAAAATGCAATTCAATTATACCATTCTCAACCTGTTCCTTATCGAGTATGGATGTGCTTGGTACGGGAGTGCTGCACGAGGTTGCATGAGATTGCTATGGCTGACTGAGAATCGTAATACAATGGTATTTTATTGTAGTTGAAGCCATAATCCTTAAGTTGTGTCCTCATCCACATTACTAGAGCACAACCTGCAGATAACGCCACATACTCTGCCTCTGCTTATGACATTGCAGTGCAATCCTGCTTCTTTGACATCCAGCTGACTAATTTATCACATAGGAATTGTATTCCTCCAAAAGTGCTTTTACGCGTATCAAGACATCCGGCATGGTCAGCATCTGAAAAAGCTGTTAGTTCAAAGCTAGAATCCTTCGAATACCAAAGTCCTATGTTAATGGTACCCCTTAAGTATTGAAAGATCCTTTTAACCCCTTTGAGGTGTTTTTCAGTCGGCCTTGCTTGATAACGTGCACAATAACATACTGCTTGCACTATGTCTGGTCTACTAGATGTCAGATACATGAGTGACCGATTTTACTATGGTAGTCAGTTTGGTCTATGAGTTTTCCACTTAAGTTTGCATCCAGATTAGGTTTGGTAGCCATTGGTGTACCAACGGTATCATATTTTTCCATACCATGTTTTTTAAGCATTTCTAAAGCGTACTTGGCCTGGTTGATAAAGATACCTCTTGGGGATTGGTGGATCTGAAGTCCTAAAAAGAATTTCATTCCCCCATTAAGGTCATCTCAAATCTACTGTGCATTAATTTTTCAAATCTTTTAGAAAATTTAAGGTTTGTAGACCCAAAAATAATGTCATCAATGTAAATTTTCATAAGTAGAATGTCCTCCCCGTATCTTATCGTGAATAGAGTAGGGTCAATTGAACCTTTAGTAAAACCTTTAGACTTCAAGAAATTTGAGAGTTCATCATACCAGGCTCTGGGAGCTTGTTTTAATCCATATAGAGCTTTTCTTAGACGGTAAACTTTTTCTGGATGATCAGGATCAACGAACCCATCTAGTTGTGCAACATAAACCTCCTCCATCAGAGGACCATTAAGAAATGCCATTTTCACGTCCATCTAATAAATTGGAAAAGAATTGTGTGCAGCATATGCGACGAAAATCCGAACAGCTTCCAAGCGAGCAACTAGAGCAAATGATTCCTTAAAATCAATACCCTCTTCCTGAGCATATCCCTTAGCTACAGGTCGTGCCTTGTTGCAAATGACAGTTTGATCTTCATCCTTTTTGTTCTTCTATAACCAATTTAGCTTGATTACTGGTATGGGTTTAATTACACATACCTTTTACCTTTAAAAACGAGCTAAAATAACCAAAAACGGACTTAAAATGCCAAATATATGCTTGTTTTGCTAATTGTGTTGTGCAGGAACGGATATCTAAGAATGGGACAAAAAACAAAGCCAAAACGACAAAACCGGACACGGAATGGAAAAGCAGGAAAAAGACAAAGTCAAAGTCCAAGCCCAAGTGTAGAAAAGTCAACCCAAGTCAACCCCGAAGCCAAAAGTCAAGAAAAATAAGTTTAGGGACTAAGCTTGTAAATCCCTAAACTTATTTTAAAAGAAGAAAAGAAGGAAATAAAGTGAGGGGTTAAAGCTGCCAAATTGGCAAAGAAATACCCCAAGGGCCAAAGCTGTCAAGGTCAAAGAGTTATAACTAACAAGGACGTGCGGTGCAATTTCATTTACAACTCTTAGGGGGTTAATTTTCCAAATCTCCAAACTTTTAACAACCGCAAGGACATGTACTGCAAACACCCATAACACCTTGAGGGACCAATCTTGTCAAAAGAAAAAATCATCATACAAAGGACCAAATTGTAGATCCAACTCTTGTTGTGACGGAGTTGTTGCATCTGCTGATGGAGAAACATTTTTGTAGTTGGGGGACAGGGTCAGAGTTGTCATAATCTGACGCCTTTTGTCGTTGAGGAACGAGGCCTGAAGTGTTATTATCAACAGATGTCTCAGTCATCTCTTTGATTTCATCAAACTTAATATGTATGGATTCAACTATTAATCGGGTTCTCTTGTTGTAAACTCTATATCCCTTAGACTAAGTTAAGTATCCTACCAGAATGCACGAATCCCCTTTTTCTTTCATCTTGTCAAGATTTTCACCATCTCTAGTTAAGTAACAGGTGCAACCAAAGATGTGAAGGTGTCCGAATATGAAGTTTCTGTCATTATTGATGTATATGCTATTTTCCCATTGTCGGAGATAATGAGAGAATCTGTTTTGAGTAAAGCATGCGGTTGACATTGCTTCTGCCGTAAATGAACAAAGGAAGTTTAAGAAGCCGAGAGCATCGTGCGTGCAGCCATCACAAGATTGCGTTTCGGCTTCCGCCAACAGCCGATCTGTCAGAGAGTTCGCGTGGAGTGGAAGTTTGATGCTCAATTACTTCTTCTTTAGAGAATGCATTGAGTTTCTTGTTTAAGAACTATGTGCCTCTGTCAATGCGAACAAAAATTATTAGGGCTTAAAGATTTCATTGAATCATCTTAAGAAAATTCTTTTAGAACTATCTGTGTTTCCATCCTGGATCTTAGAAAATAAGTCCAAGTATATCGAGTATGTCGCTACAATTACCAGAATATATTTCTTCCATTAACTAGAACCCGCATTGGACCACATAAGTTCCATATAAGCCAAAGTTTAGCCGTCCTTTCGAACTTGGAACAACCTTTGTCTTGAATGAACTTCTTTTTTCTTTACTCATTTCACAAGAAGAACATAGTTTATCCTTGATATATTTCAATTTTGGTAAACCAGTCACGACATCCTTTTTTGAAAGCAGGTTGATGTAGTCAAAGTTAAGATGAGAAAGTCTTCGATGGCCATATACCCATGTTTTGAGTGTGTGAGGCTTTAGCCATGATACAAAGTGAGTTGATGAAGTCGTTTTCTTGAAGGGATATTAATAGATTTCAGATACACAATTACCGTGTAGTAAAATCGTTTCCCTGAAGATCTCTAACAAAACAAGTAGATTTCCATAAAGCAACCTCCAAATCTGCATCACAAAATTGACCAACCGAGAAGAGATTGTGATTGAGGCCTTCGACATACTACACTATGTTGATCGTGATATTTCCTTAAACCAAATCTCCATAACCAAGAATTGGAGCAAATTGATCATTGCCAAAATGAACGTTACCAGATATTTTTCAACAAAATTGCATAGCACGTAGATTGGACCGTCAGTCTTGTGCATCCATAGTCAACAATGAATAGGATGAGTTGAACAATCTGTTAGAGAATTAGAGGACAATGGAACATTTGACAAATTGGATCCTAAAGAATTTGTGAGTTTCAAGACACTAGTTATCCTAGATACATTATCTATGGCAAAGCTAACTCTCTTTTTCACATTTTTAGTTTTTAGCTTTAGGCACCCATTTTATTTTTGTCTTAGGAACCACCATTATATCGATGGCATTATTTTTTCTATCCCCATATTCCAGATGCCTTACAGTTTTCTCATAATAGCATCCGTATAGTAAGCTCTTTGGAATTCATGAATACTATATTCCTGATGTAACTGGTCCTCTTGGGGGTTGTTTGTTTAGATTTGTTCGCACGATCTTTGGGTTTTCTAGTACTAATAGGCACTACATTAGGCTTCTTAGTTCTAGCATTCACATCATTCAAAAGTTTAGTAACACAAGCAAAATGACCTGATTTAACCAAACATTTTCCATAAGTAACACAAACAGCAGTAGCATTTGAAGTTCTGGATTTTAAATTGTCATTACATGCGTAAAACTTGTTTATAGAAATACAATAAATCCTAGGGTGGTCTTCTACTCAGTGCTTCTTAACCCATACCACTTAGACTATTGTTTTGGCACAACCTTAATCTTTCATTTGAGTGCTCCTAAGGTCTGGTCTGTAACATTAGTTTTTTGTGAAATTACTCTTGTAGAGGGAATACGCGAGGGTTAGTTATTCCTAAAGTTTGAGGCCATTGGGTCCTTAGCTTGTGTTGTCCTAGAAGTCCAATTTGGTACATGCTGTTTTAATCACATTTATGTTACGTACAACTTGCCTTGATGTTTAGGAAAATTAATGTATTGACTGGTTTTGATAAACCTTCTGACACATTAGTTTTGGGAATCGACTTTATTTTTGAGAAAATTTTCCTCTCAAGAGAGTTTGAAAAAGGAGCCAGTTTGCCTAAAACTGATGGTTTTAGAATCCTTGAGCATTTTGGATGCGAACACTCATATGGTTTTATCAGTCTAGTTCTACAGATTTTCCTTTGCATTTCTCGTCTTGTTTACACTGGCTTGGATGGATTTCCATGAACTTGTTCTAGCTGGTGCTCTTTCGTCCATCGGTATTCAGAATTGTGTGGTTGTCAGAAGATATGCATATTTGAATTATCAATATTACGTGAGGAAGACTCAACAACTTCTTGTATCGATGTACAGAAAGGATTGATAAATTCATCTTGTTGCAACTGTGTATCTGCTGTTTGATTATCGTTGTTTTCCTTAGCATGAACAGATGTAGTTGGAGTTTTTGGTTATGTTGAATGGTGAATGTTTGTTGTAGGTGGTGTGTCTTGTTGAGTAGAATTTTTGGTGGGAGAAGAAGACTTGTCGACACTTGAAGTACTTGTAGTGAAAAATTCATCGTACATAGGACCAAAAAGAAGATCCAACTCTTGTTGTGACGGATCTGTTGTATCTGCTGAAGGAGAAACATTTTGTAGTTGTGGTGCGGGGCCAGAGTTGTCATAGTATGACGCCTTTTGTCGTTGGGGAATGAGGCCTGAAGTGTTATTATCAACAGACGTCTTAGACATCTCTTTGATCTCATCAAATCTGAGATGTATGGATTCAACTATTAATCAAGTTCTCTTATTGTATACTCTATATCCCTTAGACTGAGCGGAGTATCCCACTAGAATACACGGATCACCTTTTTCTTTCATCTTGTCCAGATTTTCACCATCTCTGGTTAAGTAACAGGTGCAGCCAAAGATGTGAAGGTGTCTAATTGAAGGTTTCCTGTCATTGATGATGTGATATGCAGTCTTCTCATCTGTTGAGATGATTATAGATCTGTTTTGAGTATAGCATGTGGTTGCAATTGCTTCATCCCAAAAGAACAAAGGAAGTTTAGAGGCTAAAAGCATCGTGCGAGCAGCCTCAAAAAGAGTACGGTTTCGTCTTTTGACAATGATGTTCTGTTTAGGTGTTCTAGGAGTAGAGGTTTGATGCTTAACTCCTTCTTCTTTGAAGAATGCATTGAGTGTCTTGTTTAAGAACTCTGTTCCTCTGTCAGTTAGAACAAAAATAACTGGGGCTTGAAGATTTTGTTGAATCATCTTGAGGAAATCTTTTAGAACTTCTGGTGTTTCATCCTTGGAACTTAGAAATAGAGTCCAAGTAAATCTGGAGTAGTCGTCTACTATTACCAGAATGCATTTCTTCCCATTTATGCTAGCAACCCACATTGGACCACATAAGTCTATATGAATCAAATTTAGCCGTCCTTTCGAACTTGAAACAACCTTTGTCTTGAATGAACTTCTTTTTGCTTTACTCAACTCACAAGAAGAACATAGTTGATCCTTGACATATTTCAGTTTTGGTAAACCAATCACGATATCCTTCTTTAAAAGCAAGTTGATGTAGTCGAAGTTAAGATGAGAAAGTCTTTGAAGCCATAACCATGCTTGTGTTAGTGAGGCTTTATCCATGAAACAGATTGGAGTTGATGAAGACGTTTCTTGAAGAGAAATTGTATAGAGATCAGATCTACAATTACCAGTGAGTAAGTCATTTCCCTGAAGATCTCTAACAAAACAAGTAGAATTCTGGAAAGCAACCTCTAAATCCGCATCACAAAATTGACCAACCGAGAAGAGATTATGATTGAGGCCTTTGACGTAATAAACCCTATTGATCATGATGCTTCCTTAAACTAAATCTCTATAACCTAGAATTGGAGCAAATTGATCATTGCCAAATTGAACGATACCCATATATTTTTCAACAAAATTGCACAGCAGCATTAGATTACCCATCATATGCTTCATGCATCTAGAGTCAACGATGAATAGGATGAGTTGAACAATCTACAAGAGAATTAGAGGACAATGGAATATTTGACAAATTGGATCCTAAAGTATTTGTGATTTTCAAGACATTAGTTATCCTAGATACATTATCTATGGCAAAGCTAACGCTCTTTTTCACATTGTCGTTCTTAACTTTAGGCACCCATTTCATTTTTGTCATAGGAACCCATTTATATCCTAATGAGCATTGTTGTTCTATCCACCATTTCCATGCCTTATTTGTTTTCTCATACAACATCCTATAGTAACTCTTGGATTTCTGGATAGTAGATTCTAATGCAACTGTTTTCTTAGGATGTGTTGCAACAAATTTGTTCGCTTGACTTTCGGGTTTCTAGTACTATTAGGCACTACATTAGGCTTCTTAGTTCTAGCATTCACGTCATTTAAAAATTTAGAAACACAAGCATAATGATCCGAATTAAACAAACATTTTCCACAAGTAGCACAAACAACATTAACATTCAAAGTTTAGGATTTTAAATTATCATTATACGCAGTTACAGACTTTATTTTATTAGAATTAGACTCTTGTTTTATTAGAAATACTAGACATTCCATATGGTGCTACTTCTACTTCAGTTCTATCATAAACTTCGCTTTTGGATATTGTTGGGCGACCTTTATCTATCATTTGCGTGTCTCCTAAGCGGTAGGTTGTAACATTAGTTTCTTTGTGAAATTACTCCTATAGAGGTAGAATGCGGAGGATTAGTATCCTAGAAGTTTGAGGCAACTTGGTACGATGCTCTAGTTTGTGTTGTCCTAAGTGTCAAATTTGATACATGCCTTGGTTATCATCACATTTGTGTTTCTTACAGCTTGCCTTACTGTTTGATGGCCAATATCTCTGTAGACTGAAATGGTTTTGATAAACCTCTGACACATTATTTAGTTTTGGAATACCGATTTGTCTTGAAAAATTTTGTTCCTCTCAAGGCAGTCTGAGAAAGGTCTGCAGTCGTCTGCCCTAAAAATTGTTGGTTTGGATCCTAAGAGCATTTGTTTGACAAACAACAGGTGGTTTATCAAACTTAGTTTCCACAGACTTTCCTTTGCATTTCTCAATGAGTTTCTTTACTCACTATTTATGCAAGTTCTTGTCTTTCCCAATTGAGCTTTCAGCATCTGCTATTTTGAAATATTATTCACGTTCTTTAGAAATACATTTGACGCTTTTTCTTTGCAAACTGTGTCATTTTTCATTTGTTTTTGACATTGTTGTATAAAGCAAGTTCAAGAGAAATCGAGTGTTTTTTCTAATTTAGCAAAATACTTCATAGAAAGACTCATTATTTACTTCTTTACTAACAGTTTTTGGTTTGTTTAGTAATCTTTTGTGCAAGACATTCACATTCTTTTACTTTATGAAGATAATATATGCAGTGCAATTCTGTCGTGAGCATCTAAACCAGATAAGAAGCAAAATAAGAACAACATAACATCATTGACATACACTCTTCAGAAGTATATAAACGCATACTTGTTGAAATTCTGCTTTATCATATTTAAGTTTGTAATTTCCTTTTCAAGGATTCACTTACTTTAAATCAGCATGCATTCTTGCTTAAGAATTCATGAACAAATTATGAAACTATCATTTTGCTGTCTTTAGGGCAAGATGCATAAACTTTCTTTAATTAGGATTTCTCATCAATGAGGCAGTTGGTGCACTTGGTGCACGAAAATGATCGTGAGAATGTTTTTCCCAAGCTTGATCAACAAGTTCTCTAAAATGATTTATGTTATTCGTCATTATATTATAAGTTTGTCTACTTTTACTGATTGATTTTGAAGTAGGTAAGAAACTGATGTTTTTGAAAAATTTTGGTTTTGACTTCACAAAAGATTTTCTCCACATTTTCTTTCTTACTTCATTTGCATGTGCCAACTGTTCATGATATTCATGTGTCACTGGTTTAAAATTTTCATAAAGACTATTTTGCTTTGTGTAATCATAAGGTTTCACTAAGTCTTTATTCAATTTTGATCTACTCTCTTTTTCAAGAGTCAAGGTCTCTTCCCTATCAGGGGTAAATCTGTTTGCAAGATCAGAAGTATCATATAGGATCTCATACAAACATGGCTTTTCAGATTGAGCTTTCTTGAGGTACATGGGATTTGCAAAAGTTGGTCTACCATTGAATGTTGAGCCTTTAGGGGCTAACATATGGATGGTCTGAATTGACTGATTCCTTTTATAAATAATTTCATTCAAAAACTTTAATTGCTTTTCCATTGAAATCATTTTGTCAATATATTTTTCTTCCTTGCTTTTCAAAACTGTTATTACCTTAGTTTTCTCTTTGATAAGACCTTCGTAATGTGACTTTGTTAAAAGACTATGTTTGACTAACTCATTATGTTTCTCTTTGACAACTGAATTTCATAGGCTTTAAGTTTTAAACCTTCTTTAATGTCAATCTCTTTTTGAGCTAATAGTACTAGAGTTTCATTTAACTTACGTTTAAGTTTGTCATAATTAACTGTACGGTCATTAAAGGCCATGTACTTCTCAAGCTCAGCCTGTTTACATTGAAGTGCAATTAGGCAACTATCGCGAGTAGTATTAGACTCCTCAAGATTGAATTTGCACTTTTTTAATTCTTGAGTCAATGAGTCGTTTGATTTCTTTAATTTCTTTAAAATCCTTTTGTTCTCTTCAGTATCAAGTGTTAAATTTGCAATTAAATTAGCAAGCGCAGCACACTCATCTTCAGTATTTTGGTCAGTCTGAATATCATTATCACACATATCTGGTGAATCAGGGATGACATTACTATCAACCTTTTCCACTACACATGTGTTATTAATGGATTCAGGTTGCTCAGAATGTTGTCTCTCATTGGCAAACACATTATATTCAGCATCGTATTGTACCTGTTCCAATGGCTCAGTAGTTGAATTTGATTCTGGAGGTAAGACTTCCTGAATCTTTGCCATGAAACCGTAATGTGCTTCCAGTTCTTGTTCATCGATCTCCTTATCCATGTCCTCTAGCCAATTAGCTTGCTCTGCTTGTAATGGAACACCTTTCTCAGCTTGTTTGCATAACAACATCTTTTCCATGTGATACGTGTAGTCTTTTACCCTTTTGGTTTCATGCATTCCTTAGCAAAGTGACCAAATTCCTTGCAATTAAAACATTGTATCCCACTCTGCTGCACTACCTGACTGCCTACAGTCTCCCTAGCCCCAGCAACAGTCACTATCCTCTGATTCCTAAACTGTCCAGTCTGATTGTCTTTTACATATCATTGAGAAGTATCCACAATCTTGTTTTTGGAGTTTGAAGAAGTTATGAGGTTATTGTTGGTAGGTTTGTAGAGCTTCTTGAAGTACTTTGCAATGAGTGCCAAGTTTTTCTGCATATCCTTATCTCTCTGAGCGTGTTCAGGATCACTGTCTTCTTCAGAAGCTGACTCAGATGGAGGTGTGATTGGTTTGGCTATCTCTTTGCCTTTGTGTTTGGTAGATGCATTAGATCTGGTTGAAGATGATTGTTTTGATGGTTGTGCAAGTGATTTGTGAGGTTTTGGTTCTTGATAATAAGGATCTGGATATTGTTGATCAGCTACAACAAGTGCTAATGGATTAGCATTCTTGGCTGTTCTCTCAGCACGGATTTCATTAACTTCCTTTTGATACTACTTTAGAACGTCAAAGAGTTTGTGATATGACACAATGTCCAAGTCATGGTTTTGCTTGACAATTGTCACAAATCTTGACCATTCTGGTTGAAGTTGTTGAAGAAACTGAACGTTGACTTGCTTCGTAGTAACTGTCAAGTTGTTTCTTATCATTTCATTCATCATCTTGTAAAATCTGGAGTAGTATGACTCCATTGACTCTCCATCATGAGAAGTGATAACATCAAATATTTAATAATTTTAGTATCAAATTCCCGCTTTTATTGCCTTACTTTATATCACTTTTACATGAATTCGATATTTATTTCAATTATTTTGTGAATTCAGGTAAATTAAGGCATTGGAACGGAAATGGACGAAATATGTATATATTTACAAGGCATTACGGTGTAAACCTTTTCACGGTTATGCCATAACACATTTTCATGCATAATGCATCATTTGGGCAACGCTTACGGCGCAACGATACAACTAGTTGCGCCGTAACTATATTTGAGGAATGAGATCATGACCGTAATCACATATTTATTACGAAGATTTGGATGCTTTGATGAAAATCATTTATTTAATATGAAGATTTGGTGCTGATGAGGATTTACGGCGTAACGTCATATATAGTTACGCCATAATCGTTTATTATGGAAAAGATTTCGATGTTTGACTAAGGGTTACGGCGCAACGAGATTATTAATTACGCCGTAACCAAAATATCTCGTAAAGAAGGAAAGCCGCGTCAAGAAGGTTGTGGCGTAACCGTGTATTTAGTTACGCCGTAACATCACAGGGACCAAAGATGCACATATTTGAAGTTTGAAGTAAATGATTAAATTAACTCCAGGGGCTAAACTCGTACATGACCTAAAGTCCTTATTTATTATAAATAGTTGAAGATATTACTCATTCTATGTATCAATTCATTCCTGGTGGTTTATTACCGACAAAAAAGAAAAGGAAAAAAGGTATACGCAACAGTAGTTGGGACAAACCCTTCTGGGTTTGCCATAGCGTTCGACTAGGGGATCGAGAGCTCTAATATAGTACAGTTTGTAATCATACTTCAACTTTTTATGGTCAATTTAATTTAATGATTATTTTGATTTAGCGGATCATGCAGTTTAATTTGTTGATGTTATGTTATTAATTGTGTTTTATTATTTGTTCTTGGCAATTAATTATTTTTAATTATCTTATAATTATTATGTTATGATCTCGTTGTTTTATTATTTTCTTTACTAATTTATATAGTGCACTTTGAGATCCTTGGACTCCCAGTTAGGTTTTGATATAAGGTTGAGCGTGCACTAAAAGTAAGTATAAGGTATTCCAACCCCTGTGCGCGCGATTGATTGCATTTAGAGTGGCCCATACTCGTAATTGTTCAACCTTGACCAATTAGGAAGAACCCTTAGCATTAATTTCTGGTTAGGAGAATGAGTTAATAAGGAGACCTCCTGTTAGAATAAGTGTATCTTATAAGTTAAATTAAATCTTAACAACTGTATACTGAGAATAGGTTAATTCTCCCTGCGAGTTCATTCCACTCAGTAGACATAGGTTAGGTTTCAACTACCCAATTGGACCTAATGATTTTAGTCCCCATTTAAGATTGCGACAAGACATTGTACTAGAGATCATATTAATTAATTGCGTTTTTCCTTTCTAGTTGTCCACCACTATACCAATTCCCTTTTCGACAAGCTAGGCTCACCACCCAACAACTCCACAATAAATTCAACAACTCAAATCAAGCTTTATTTCCTGCTTTCTTAGGTAGAATAATAAATTCAATTAGACGATTAGAGACACAAACCGTTCTTTGGGTCGACATCCGTACTTACCAATCACTACACTATACACGATAGGGTACACTGCTCTTTAGTGCGTAGGAATAGTTAAGGTAGTTAGGGTTTTATAAATGTAAAACCTGACGTAGTTTTATTTAAAAGAAATTACGCATCAAGTTTTTGGCGTCGCTGCCGGGGAACGGTTTTTGTTGTTTTTGATTATTTGATTGATATGAGTATGTTTGTTTGTGCTTGTATGTGTGCTTGAACCATCTGTTCTTCTCCCTTTTCTGAGTGTTTGCATGTTCTGTTGTTACGGCATAACCAGTTATATGGTTACGGCGTAACGTGTGTGAAATATAAAAAAATTGTTTCAGACTTGGTTATGGCGTAACTTGGTAATGCTTGTTGCGACATACCTCTGAACTAGGTCTGAAACACCAAAAATAGTTTAGGCATTGCTTGAACCTTAAAATTTTATTCCTGTGTCAAGTAATTGCCATTAATGTATGCTCCTCTGTTTGCTCAGTTTTATTACACATTTAATGCACTGGTTTGTTAGTGTGCAGGATGAGCAATTATTTTCAGGTTGAGGAGATGACATGAAGATTAGACATGTGTGAAGATGTCTAGATAAGCTTGTGATGGAGGCTTGAGTCTAACTTAAAGACTCGGTTAAAAGAAAAGTGATACTCGGGAGACAACCCGACCTATCCTTTAGTTTAGCTCATTTAAATTTCTGCAATTTAGTTGGTTTGTGTAGGATCATTTAATTCAGAACACGGGTGATGATTCTTGTGATTGGGCTAGTTTCTAGAGAGAGAAACACATGAGAGGGATTTTCTAGAGAGAGAAAATGTGTTTGATAAGAAAAGTGAAAATGACTAGCTTGCCTCTTCCAAAGTTGGAAGAGG
>BQNB010054425.1:5428-36297 GCA_026074375.1 Tanacetum coccineum
CTTCTGGTTATAAGTCTTCATTGCATCGTTGGTCCCTTGTGATTAAAAAAAAGGTTTTGACAGTTGGCAACTTTGCCCCCTCGTTGTTATGATAGTGCTTGCAAAATAAGTCCTTGTGAGGTAACGACAAAGGGGGTTATGGGTGATTTGGGCTAAACAAGGGTTATCTATGTATTGGGCTTTTGGATTAATATGGGCCAGATGGGTTAAAGTGAGTATTTGGGCTTTTGTACTTTAAATGGCTATATAAGTCTTTATAAATACACTAATGGGCTTATCCGGCCCATTAGATGGGTTCGGGTAGCCCATTAAGTATTCTTCATTTTCTGCATCGGGTTTGACTTTTTGTTGACTTTGACTTGGGACTTTTCAGCTCTTTCCAAATCCGTGCTTGGTTTTGTCTAATTTGGCTTTGATTTTCGTCCTTATGTCGATATTCGATACCTGCACAGTACACAAAGCAAAACAAACATATATTTGGCAATTTCTGTTTGTTTTTTGTCATTTAGGCTCGTTTTATTAGGTATAAAATATGTGTAATTAAGCACATATTACCGACTTTACTTATTAACTAACACTAACGGGCAGTGTACCCGATCAATTGTAGGTTCGTTGGTAAGTACTATATTATGCTATTTTAATCTATGTTAAACCTAAACTAACGCAAAGCAGGGTTTTCAGCTTGAGAGACTGGCACGAGTTTTGGTTTAATCTAACCTAAGTTTGATGACAATTAACACACACAGGCTGATAAATAGAAGATAAAGAAGCGGTCAAGCCTAATGTAAGGAAAACGTATTAACCATATTTAATCTAATAAAACATAAGTATTTTCTATAAGTGCAATGATTGTCTTATCTCGTTAGTGATATATCATTCCTAAGTTTAGGCGGATCTTCTTCCTAAACTCTAGATGTGTTTTTTAGTAAATCTTGTCACAATTAACCACACTGGCATATAGCATTCATAGTTGAGTATAGTCTATCTCAGGAGACAATAATGGTGATAATATCGAAACCTAGCTCATTGAGACTTTACTAACTTACTACTTAACGGCAATTTATATACTATTAGTCCACTGTCTAGATCTTTACTCAAGGAATCAGAACGTCATTTGTTAGTCCTAGGTCACCTGCTAGTCTACCTATTCACTAAACCAAGGACACAGACAAGGCGCGATTTGTGATCCTATTACTCTAGATATATAAACGGCTATATGTAGTTCTATCCCATACTCTAGCTAATGCTCTATTTGTATTCCTAGATCTAGTTGAATGATATATTAAACACATACATAAGCACATAAACGAGTATAAATTGATAAACATAATCAACATGCAACGAATAAGCAAACAATCTAAATAAACAAACCAAATATTATATTATCATAAACAGGGTTAATACCTAAAAGTATTAGCCAATAGCCATTGTAATTATATAAATGTCATAGACGAACAATTAAAGTAATAAAATCGAACACGTATTTAGAGTATAGAAATTCAAGGGTTTTCCTATAGATTGAAGCACTTTGTAGGACCATCTTGGCTTCTTTGATCTTTTGAAAATCGAACTTGGTGGTTAAAGCATACCTAAAAACGAATTTAGGGTTTTGTATTTATAGAGTCTGGAATTTGGTCTATACGCCATATTGAAGGGGTTCAATACGGTGTATTAGGGTAAATTAGTGTGGGCTCAACGATTATTATATTCCATAATATTCTTGGACTCATCCTCGGACATGGCGTATAGCCTTCATCTGGATACGGCGTATAGATCTTCATATCTTCATGGATACTTTGTGAAGTTAGGGCACAGATACGTTGTATCTTCCTTGATGGATACGACGTATAGGTTTTTAGAAACAGTAGTCTTTTGCATTTCTTCATTTGTGCTCTAAAATGCGTGCCTTTTGAGTAACTTTCACCAAATGCTCGCTAATTACTGCAAATCATAAATATAAGTAATTAGTACCAATTCATGTATAAATAATGTAAAATGAGCAATATAGCTGGGATAAATGATGCTATAAAATAGACATTATTTTCATCAACGGGTTATATGTAAGGGGGTCAGATCATTCAAGGAAAGCTCATTCTGGTGGAAGTTTGCGGTTTAAGTCAAGGGGTGGAACTGGTAAACTCAAGTCTTCATATGTCATTCAGAGGGTCATCTGAAGAAAGACTGTCCAATGAAAAAGTCAAGTGGGTTCGTCAAGAAGGGTAAGCATGACCAGGATTCTGATTCTTTTGATGACCAGGGTAATGCTTACTTTGGAGAAGCCTTAGTGGTAGTGGGGAATGATGAGATGATTGAATTGGTAATGGATTCAGGTGGGTCTTATCATATGACACCGAGGAGGGATTTCTTGTATGACTTTAAGGATTTTGATGGTGGTTCGGTCCGGTTAGGTGATAACATGACATGCACTATCAGAGGGACAAGGAAAGTAAAGATACAGTTGCATGATGAATCAAGCTTTATACTGGAAGATGTCAGGTGTGTTCCAGGGTTAAGAAGTTGTTTGATTTCATTGGGTACTCTTGAAAAAGAAGGTTATACTATGAAGATGCAGATAGGTAGAGTCAAGGTGATCAAAGTTTGTTAGGTTATGATGACTGAGATCAGGGAAAAGAAATGTGTGCATACTTTAGAAGCAAAAGTGATGACTTTTGGTGTACAAATGCATGGAGATTCAAAACAAGTTGGGTTCAAGCAACTTGGTTCTAAGCAAGTTAGGTTCACACAACTTGGTCCTGGTGTTAAAATAGGAGTCCATGGAGTACAGGTTGATAGATGTGTTTGGTTTGAGGTGGAACTGCAGGGAGCTCAAAGGAATGGTAAAGCTGAGGTTTTTCTGGTTAGTAACGATGATGTTGTAGTCGCTCAAAGACGATTCGAGGACAAGGAAGTTGAAGAAACAATAAATACGGACTGCTTGGTAAAAGAACAGGGAAAGGTAAACCTTGGTATAAAGGTGGGGGCGGGGATTATGATAACCGGAGTACCTGATCAAGAGGGTGTGGAGGGTAATGCTGCTGAAAAGAAGAAAGTGCAGGAGTCTACATAAGCTAATCTTAGGAAATTACTGAAGTACAATGCCCGGTGACAAGGTGGTCCCCGGTCCAATGTTCCAACACGAAGAAAAGATGTTGAGTATCGGTTATGTTTAAGTGTGGCTCCTAAGGTGGAAATTGTAAGATATTAGTAGTAAATTTAAACATAAGTTAGGGGCTTAAGTGTACGTTAAAATATAGATTAGGAATATACTAGAACTAAGAATTGTTTAGCTTGCTTTGCAAGGCATGGAAAGGCCTTATGGTCGGTTGGTTCATGGAGGGTTGGTTAGGAGTTTCCTAAACTGACTCAAACATACCATCTCTATAACAAGAGGTGGGGGGGGGGGGGGGTTTCCTAGTTTAACATTCTTCTTTCTCTTTGCAATAGCTTTATTAGGTGATTTAATAAAGGTTTGGTACAAAGGTATGATATTCTTGTCGGTTTTTTGTAGTCTCTCGTGTTTACTACTTGTGCTTTATACAACTCACGATCTAGCTTTCGTGATCGAACTTCGGGTTTGTTTTCGTAATTGTCCAACAAGTTTGATGGAAGCTAGCTCGTATATAACACGTAGTGCCATATAAAGATAAAAGATAAGTCGACAAGGCTCTCACCGACCCACCTTCACTTAATGTTTGTGTTTGTGTTGGTGTCTGTGTGTACAACTTACAACGACGTACGTAACAATTAATTGTCATACATTGTATCCCTACCTTTCTTCATTACGTAATTACTTATAAAAGCAGGGATGGATCAGCTTAGAAAAACCCCTCTCATTTAGAGACAGTGGCCAGGCTTCGATCCTCACTTCGTGCAAAAAAGCCGAAGGTCCTTTGGAAACAGCCTCTCTACCTTCGGGTAAGGGAAAAGCTGTCTACATCTCACCTTCCCCATACATCGTGATAGACGGAATAAGAGTAGAATTACTTTACTTTATTTATGTGTTTCATTTCTTTATTATTACTCCATTTTTCTCCACTTTTTACATTCTACTCCCTTTCGCCAATCATTATATAAAAACTATCCATTTAACTTGTTGCTAGGAAACAAAGGATTTGCGAGACACTTAAAAGTGTGTAGGATTATAATTTATTATTGTCAATACATACTAGTCTAGGACAATAAATAATACCACATGAGGATCATGCATCAGCCAACCTAACCAAATACATGCATACGTACATCAACAACTGATCATTAATTGCATTGCATGAATAATTAGATTTAATGATTATAGAAACGAAAAGAAAGCTAAATCAGGATGTGATGTGATTATGTGTATGGAAAGCTTCTTCGGAATATATTTAAACCACATGTATATATACCTTTCATCACACCTTTTAGGTAACCTGACCTCACCACCTCGTACCTTCCTACTCTTTTCTCACCTTTAAATGATGCTTGTAATTTCTTCCCTTTTCGTTTCTAGCTAGGTATAAACTCTTAAACATGTACTGTATTATTATGGCCTATTTGGTTGTTGGCAAAAGACAATGAACTAAGATCCCATTCCATGATCTGTATAGCTAGTCAAAGGAATGAAAAATAATGGTCAAAAACAGAAAAATAACGTACGAAAATAGATAAAAACTGATAAAATCGAATGAAAACGTACAAAAACGAAAAAAAGAAGTTGTTAATGTGAGATTTTTGTACAACGAATGAAAGGTAAAATTATTATGAGTTGTTGAATAGAAAATTAAAATTGTTTTTGATTAAAACAAAGTGCTTTTAACTTTTTTGCTTATCAACTTTTGTGTTTTCATCATTTTTTTTATCACATATTTTGTCAATAGGGCCTTTTTCTTTTGTAAAAGCATATTTTTATTCGTACGACAAGAATCAATGACCATTTTCAATTTTTCTCAGATTTTCGTTTAAACAAATATAGTAAACACACATAATATAAACCAATAAGCATAATATTGGTGAGGATATTAACTGGATGTGTTGTAAAACTAGTTGGATGTTACAAGTCTTAATTAATACATATATATGGCTGTAAGTAACGTGTCACCTTAACACTTATGGCTTAGAGACGTAATATATAGTGCGTGAATCTTTATCTCTAATAATAATAATAATGAATCTAATTAATTGAGATAGTACGTGAATCTTTAATAATAATAATAATAATAATAATAATAATAATAATAATGAATCTAATGAATAGCATGCATATTTGGTTTTACATAATTGAGCATTCTTGTGGATTTTCTTGGCTGACGTTATGAGTTGCGTTTCCGTTATAGCCATGATGATTATTGTATCCATATTCATATCCAGATGATGCTGAAACTGGCGTTCCATATCCAGAATGCTGAAAAGAGGCTCCATCGTAACCCTGCTGCTAGGATGTGATTATGTGTATTGAAAGCTTCCTCGGAATATTATTTATGCCACCTTTAAAACAACTTTATATGAGTAAATCTCAAAAAGAACCAAGAAACATGACGTGTTTCAGGAGTTAAGATCAATGTAGACCCAACATTTGTCATACACCCAATGAACCAATTCTGGCCACTCATTTTTTCATCAAAAATAAAAAAACTCATTTTCCACCTCTTTTTTAAAAATAAAATATCTTACAAACGGTAAATCGTCACACGACAAAAAATACACCATCGCGACGATTATTTTTTTATCTTTCAGTAGACGGGTGACACGATATACTTTCGAGGATTTTTTTTCGATTTTTTTTTTCAGTCACGAATTGCGAAAATCATATATGATTCGTATAACGAATCATATATGATTCGTATAACGGATCATATATGATTTCATAAAATCATATATGATTTGTGATTCCGCCGAACTTTTTTTCAATTTTGTTTCAGTCACGAATTGCGAAAATCATATATGATTCGTATGACGAATCATATATGATTTAATAAAATCATATATGATTCGTATAACGAATCATATATGATTTCATAAAATCATATATGATTTCATAAATCATATATGATTTCATTTCATAAAATCGTATATGACTTCATAAAATCATAAAAAAAAGTTCGTCGAAAGTACATAATGTCGCCCCTCTATAGAAAGATAATTTAATTCTCGTCGCGATGGTATGTTTTGTTTTGCGTAACGATTAACAGTGTGTGAGATATTTAAATTTTTTTTTAAAATGGAAAGTTGGTTTTTTTATTTTTGATGAAAAAATGAGTGGCTAGGTCTGGTTCATTGGGTCTATGACAAAAATTGGGTCTATATTGAACTTTTGGCTAGGGAACTGATGTCGTATTTTATATAAATATAACATAAGTGTTAACAAGCAAGATTACCTGCGCGTTGCTGCGGGCGTTAATTTTTCGCGCGTTGTTGCGGGACGTTAATTTTTTATTTGTATTTATTTATTTATTTTTATTTGTTTTTTCGCGCGTTTTTTTATGTTTAATAGTGTAAGTTTATTTTTTCCTGCAAGTTACTGCGGGACGTTAATTTTTCGCACGTTGTTGCGTGTCATTAATTCTTTTTTTTTTTCCTTTAATTTTGTGCGAGTTTATTTTGTCGGTCTCATATTTAATAGTGCGGGTTTACTTTTTCAGTATCGTGTTTAGTAGTTTTCTTTTTATGGTCTTACGCGTTGTTGCGTCGCGTTAAAATTTTATTATTTTTATTTTTTATTTTTTTTGCGAATTTATTTTTTTGGTCTCATGGTGTAAAATGACACTGTTTAAGTCAATTCGGAAATGTTACCGAGGATAATTTTTTATCTGAATGCGTCGGTACTTTTGTAACATTTTTTTCCTCCCTATTTTGTGCCAACAAATTTAAAAAAAAAACTAATTGGGCCTGCCCAAATTTTTGGGCTAAATTTTTGGGTTTCAGTTTTGTTTTATGGTCTTACGCGTTGTTGCGTCGCGTTAAAATTTTATATTTTTTATTTTTTATTTTTTTTGCGAATTTATTTTTTTGGTCTCATGGTATAAAATGACACTATTCAAGTCAATTCAGAAATGTTACCGCGGATATTTTTTTATCTGAATGCGTCGGTACTTTTGTAACATTTTTTTCCTTCCTATTATTTGCCAACAAATTAAAAAAAAAAAACTAATTGGACCGGCCCAAATTTTTGGGCTAAATTTTTTGGGCTTTTTTTGCCCAGTACTGTAGCACTGTAGCTACAGTGCTACAGTGCTTAAAATGAATAGTGAAAGCGGGTAAAAAAACGTTGTCGTTTTAATTGTAAAATGTGTAAGACAAGCATGTTTACCCGCGCGTTGCTGCGGGACGTTAATTTTTCGCGCATAGTTGAGAGTTTAATTGTTTTTTCTTATTTTTTTTATTTTATGCGGGTTTATTTTTTCGGGCTTATGTTTAATAGTGGTTTTTTTATACGAAGGAAGGGGTGACGCCGGGGGTGTGGTTGGGGTTTGGTTGGGGGGATTAAAGGGGGGATCGTTCGGAGGGGGGGTGTGGGTGGTAGTAGGGGGCGAATGGGGTGAGATGAAGGGGGGGGGGGCGAGGGGGTAGAGAGGGGGGCGTGGGGTGGCGGGGGGGGGGCGGGGGGGGGCTGGGGGTGGTATTGAAAAGGGGGTTGGCGATCGTGTAGCGGGCGCCCTCACGGGGGGGCTGGGGAAGAGGAGGGTAGGTGGGGGTTAGCTCTTAGGGGTGTCGTCGGTGTCTAGCCTTTTGTGATTATTATAGAAATCCTTTATTTGATTTTCTTTTTTTTTTTTTATATTTTTTATATTTTTTTCTTTTGTTTTATTTTTTTTTATGTTACTTTTGTTAACTTTTATCTTTTTATTTTTTTTTTATTTTTTTTATTGTGTTTTTTTTTTTCCCTTATTTTTTTTTTTTCGGTTGTAACCGAAAAGAACTCAGGACATCTAGCTTAGTGTCGGAAATAATTGTAAGCAATTCTGTAATGGTTTCTTCGCCGGAAGGGAGCTTGTTGACTAGTGAAGTACACTCTCAGTTGGGTACTCGGGGAAAACCCGTGACGGATCAAAACCATAGAGAGAAGATTAGCAGAAAAAAAAGTTTGACGGACTAAATCCATGATACCCCACAAATCAAAAGGACCACTTAACTAATTAACTCTTTAAAAAATGATTTGCATACATTATCTTCTGATTTGCATACTTATATGTACAACCGGATAAAGCAGTTTATATACACAATGCAACAGTTTAATGCATATGATTAAGTGTCTCAATCAAAAAATAGAGTGTGCAAATCATTTCCCATCTTGAAATGATAAGTGAATGACAATTAAACTTAATGATCGATTTATTTGTATTCAAAACTAAATTATTATTGTATAATCTTTTTTGCTTAATAACTATCCGGGGTTAAATTAAGATAGAAACAAATTTCAAGTGAATTATCCGGGGTTAATAATTTGTTTTGTGCTTAATAATCATTGTCTTACAAACTCTTATCAATCATTTATTTGTTTGCACTGAGTTTCTAACTAAAAACCTACTCTAGTTTACTTGATATTGTTAAGTTGTCTTGCTTGTGAATTATTTTACCTATATTTTAAGATTAAAAGTCGCTTAATAACTATCGGGGTTAGATTAAGGGAGAAACAAATTTCAAGTGAATTATCCGGGGTTAATAATTTGTTTTGTGCTTAATAATCGTTGTCTTACAAACTCTTATCAATCATTTATTTGTTTGCACTGAATTATTGTCTTGCTTGTAAATTATTTTACCTATATTTTGAGATTAAAACTCGCTTATATATATAGTTGTATATGCCTGCTAAATAACTTTGTAAGTTCTTATTCTAAGCGATTTAAAGATTTTTATTTGTTAGATGACAGAAACTCGGTACAAATCCTAATTTTAATGGACTTGAAACACCGAGTTTAGGCAAACAAACTAAAACTTTTAATCACCATCTTATAAATAAACACAAACTAACAGCAATGATATGACATCTTGTAATTTTCGTAACTTTATGCAATGTGTGTGAGATTTAATCAAGATAACGATATAAATTAATTTTCGTCCAATAATAATATATATTTCCCCAATTCAAAAACCCTAATTGATGAACATCTTTTAACAAAGATGACTTTCAAACTCCACAAATTAACAATCTAAATTCCTTCTTCCCTTTTGTTTGAATCCTGTTATAACCCCTGAAATTGGGATTAATCATTGATTGATTAATCTCATATCGAGCGTGTTAGGCGGGTTTCTCATCTTGGGTTTTTGTAATTTAGATCTGTTATTCTCCTCTTCAAATCGATTCCATTTCCGTTTCCGATTAATCCCTGCCTCCATTAAACCCTAGCTATTTTCGATTAATAGACCTCCCTTCAATCCAAAGATGGGTAGCTTTCGTTCAAAAGAAGATGATGTGTCAAAGATTTCGACTTCGATTTTTGTTACAAATTTCCCGGACTCCTTCTCTGCTAAGGATCTATTCCACTCATGTAAGCAATATGGTCACGTGGTCGATTCGTTTATTCCAACAAAGAGGACAAAAGATGGTAAGCGTTTTGGATTTGTTCGATTTATCAATGTCTTTAATGTGGAGAGATTGGTAAATAACTTATGTACGATTTGGGTGGGTCGATCGAAATTCCATGCTAATGTTGCAAGATTCAAAAGAGAGTACATGAAGGGAAGTGTTAACGTGGATAAGACTAAGAATGAATCGAATAAAAGGAAGTTTGATGGGTCTCATAAGAATGTGGAAAATACAGTTATTGGTAAATCATTTGTGTCTGTGGTGAAGACTAGCCGAATGCCAATAGATAAGGAATCTCCTCCTGCGATTGTCCTTGAAGATGATTGTTTGAATGCGAAGGATCTCACTCTGTCGTTGATGGGCAGAGTCAAAGAGATGGCCTCTTTAGTCAATCTTAAGAAGGCGCTTTGTAATGAAGGTTTTGATGTGGTTAAGATTAGCTATTTGGGAGAACTTTGGGTATTACTCGAATTCGAGACTGCGAAGGCTAAAGATTCATTTAGGGGTAATGTTGGTGTGGGCTCTTGGTTTTCGGTCATTAAACAAGCTTACGCCGAGTTTGTTCCTGAAGGTAGATTGGTTTGGGTGGAATTGGACGGTGTTCCGTTTAAATTCTGGTCGGGTCCTACTTTCAAACGTATTGCTGCTAAATGGGGTGAGTTATTGGATGTTGATGATTATGATGAGTCGAATCTTCATTCCAAAAGAATTTGCATTCTTTCTAAGGTTTGTGAGCACATTCACGAGAGCTTCAAAATTGTTTTTCGGGGTAAGGTTTATTGGGTGCGCGCAAGTGAAGTTCTAGGGTGGACTCCTGAATTTTCCGAAGAGGAGGAGGAAGACGAATTATCAGTGGAGGATAACAATGATGGCAGAATTAATGATCTCGAGGCAAATAATGGCATTGATGAGAGTGACGTGGAGGAGGTGCTTGAAACACTGTTTGATCAACCTGATGATCAGAAGGACAAACACTCGGAAGATCCTTTTGGTTTATACCCTTTATTGAACAAAGAAAATATCGAATTGGCACGAAAGGTTACTGAAGAAGATCATAGTTTGTCTCATCCGCCGGGTTTCACTCCGGAGGAGGGTTTGAATGAAGGTAATACTGTTAATCTTGACATGAAGGACTACGGAGAAAATGAGAGAGATGACAATTCGTTTGTTAACCTTGAAGATGGTAAGGATAATTCTGAGTCGGTAAACAAAAATTCAGAATCAAAGCGTTCGGGTCACTCTAAGTACTCTGTTCTGCCGCGAACGGGGGGTTCTATTTTAAATCTTATGGAGGAAGTTGTGAAGGTGGGCCAAACTATGGGTTATAACATGGATGGGTGCATCAAGGATATCACTGAGATCATTGAATCCCAAGGAGAATTTGGGGTTAATCGATGAATTTTATGTCTTTGAACGTTCAAGGCCTCGCCCAAAAGGCCAAAAAAGATTGGGTAAAGGAGTTGTGTGTTAAAAATAAAGTGAATTTTGTGGGTCTTCAAGAAACTAAGATGGGGTCTATTGATCTAAGTAGTGTGAGGTCTTGCTGGGGTAATTCTAATTTTGATTATGTGCATAGTGATTCCGTTGGTAACTCGGGAGGGATCTTGTGCATTTGGGATCCTAATTCTTTTCGGAGGAGTAGCTTTACGAGATCGGACTATTTTGTCATTGTTCGAGGTGTGTGGTTGAAATCAGGGATTGATCTTATGATAGTGGTTGTATATGCGCCTCAAGAGGCTAAAGAAAAGCGTATGTTATGGGATTATTTGGCTCATGTGTCGAATCAATGGGTTGGTAAACTTGTTATGATGGGCGACTTTAATGAGGTGAGATATAAATCGGACAGATATGGTTCGAATTTTAATGCTCACGACGCTGAGATTTTCAATTCATTCATATACAACGCGGGTCTTGATGAAGTCCCTTTAGGAGGAAGTGCTTATACCTGGTGTCTCAAATCTGCTTCTAAAATGAGTAAATTGGATCGATTTTTTGTTTCCGAAAATTTGTTGAGCATGTGTCCTAATATCACTGCTATTACCTTGGAGCGGTTTATTTCAGACCATCGTCCTATTTTATTACGTGAAGTCAGGTATGATTACGGTCCTATTCCTTTTCGATTCTATCGTTACTGGCTGGAAGTTGATGGTTTTGACAAGTTGGTTAGGGATTCTTGGAACGTGGCTCCTGTTAACAAGAAAAATGCCATCCGAAACTTCATGGGTAAACTTAAATTTCTTAAAGACCGTATTCGGAGCTGGCTCTCTATTCATAGGTCGAATTCGCGAGGTGAGATCTATTTCCTTAAAGAGGAGTTGCGGTCTTGTGATGAGGTTATTGATAAGGGAGATTGCTCGAATGAGGTAGTCCATAAACGTACGGAGATTCTCAACAAGATTCATCAGGTAAATAATATTCAAGCTTCGGAAATTGCTCAAAAAGCCAAGATTAAATGGCCAACCGAGGGAGATGAAAATGTGAAATTTTTTCATGGTATTCTAAACAAGAAGCGCAATCAATCTAATATTCGGGGTATTATGGTGAATGGGACGTGGGTCGATGACCCGGTTCAGGTGAAGCGTGAATTCTTTGAACATTTCCGGGGTAGGTTTGATAAACCATCAGTGAATCGAGCGTGTATTGATACCCCTTTTCCTGTCTCCCTATCGATTGATCCGAAAGAGGATATGGAACGCAGGATTTCTAAATAAGAGGTTAAAAGGGCTGTGTGGGATTGCGGCGTTGATAAGTCTCCGGGTCCGGATGGTTTTTCATTTAGCTTTTACCGTTATTTTTCGCCTGTGATTGAGAAGGACGTGTTCGAGGCTGTTGACTATTTCTTCATGAATGATGAAATACCGAATGGATGTAACTCGAACTTTGTTGCTTTGATTCCTAAAATCCTTGATGCCAACATGGTTAAGGATTTTCGTCCTATAAGTTTGATCGGGAGCTTATACAAGATTATTGCTAAAATCTTGGCGAACCGATTAGTTGGTGTGCTTGGTGATCTTGTCAATGAGGTTCAATCAGCTTTTGTGGCGGACAGACAAATCCTAGACGGTCCATTTATTCTTGATGAGGTTCTTCAATGGTGTCGTAAGAAGAAAAAACACGCTCTTATTTTCAAAGTTGATTTCGAGAAAGCTTTTGATTCGGTCCGCTGGGATTTCGTGGATGATGTGTTAAATAAATTTGGTTTCGGTGAAAGATGGAGGACTTGGATTCAAAGTTGTCTTAGATCATCCAGGGGGTCCATTCTTGTCAACGGTAGTCCTACGGAGGAATTTCAATTTTTTAGAGGTCTTAAACAAGGTGATCATTTATCCCTTTTTTTATTCATTCTTATTATGGAGAGCTTTCATATTTCTTTTCAATGTGTGGTAGATGTGGGTTTGTTTACGGGGATCAAATATAATTCCATGGTGAATTTGTCTCATTTGTTTTATGCGGATGATGCAATCTTTCTTGGCCAATGGAGTGAGCTCAATATCGATTCGTTAGTTCGAGTTTTGGATTGTTTTTTCCGGGCTTCTGGTCTTCGTATTAACATGTGTAAGAGTAAGATTATGGGTGTTAACGTTGAAGATGGGATGGTTAAAAACGCGGCTTCTAAACTTGGGTGTCTTGTCCTTAAGACTCCATTCATTTATTTGGGTACGAAAGTTGGGGGAAATATGTCAAAGAAGCAAGCTTGGAAAGAAGTGGTGGACAAGGTGTTATCTCGTCTTTCTAGATGGAAGATGAAACTCCTTTCAATCGGAGGCAGACTCACTCTTCTTAAGTCCGTGTTAGGATCTATGCCAATCTTCCATATGTCCATTTTTAAGGTTCCCTCGAGTATTCTTAAATCTCTTGAATCTATTCGTAGTCGGTTCTTTAATGGCCAGGATCCGAAGAGTAACAAAGCTTCTTGGGTAAAGTGGAACAAGGTCCTAACTCCGAAGGATAAAGGGGGTTTAGGGGTATCAAGCTTGTTTGCCCTTAATAGAGGTCTCATGCTCAAGTGGGTTTGGCGGTTCTATTCTCAGAAATGTTCCTTATGGACTAAAGTGATTAAGGCTATTTATGGGGAGGACGGGAATTTGAACAAGGATGTTTCTGGTGGAGTTCGAACCTGCTGGACATCGATAGTTCACGAAGTAAGGGTGTTACAAGGTCGGGGTATTAATGTTGCAGATTACATCCGATTGAAGCTGGGGAATGGGGAGAACACGCGGTTCTGGGTCGACAATTGGTATGAAGGCGGTGTCATCAAAGAGCTGTTCCCACGTATGTTCGCTCTTGAGTTGAATAAGAATGCTACTGTTAGTTCGAAATTGAATGCGTCAAGTTTAGATAACTCATTTCGAAGAAAAGCGAGAAGTGGAATTGAAGAGATGCAACTTAACTCTTTGGCTGAGATTTCTCGGATGACTACTCTCGTGCCTTGCGAAGATCGTTACGTTTGGACGTTAGAAAGTGATGGGGTCTTTTCGGTGGCTTCAATTCGAAAGGAGATTGATGGGAATCGGTTTCAGGATGTTAGTTTGCCGACTAGGTGGGTTAAATCCGTGCCAATCAAGGTGAATATCATAGCTTGGAAAGTCAAATCTAACGCGCTCCCAACGCGTTTTAATATCTCTCGTCGTGGAATGGATATTGATTCGATTGTTTGTCCCATTTGTAATGCCGGTGTGGAATCGACAAACCATATTTTCTTTCAATGCGTTGTAGTGAGACAGATTATGCGTAAGATATCTTCTTGGTGGAATATCGACTATTCGGATGTGAATTCTTACGAGGAATGGCGAGTTTGGTTGGTTTCTATTCGGATTCAATCCAAACTTGAGGGTGTATACTATGGTTTGTGGTGGTATATGTGGAACTTTCGCAACAAGCTTCTGTTTGATAAGAAGATCCCTGAAAAGGCGCTGATATTTGATAATTTAGTTTCTAGTTCTTTTTATTGGTGTAAATTCAGATGTAAAGCGTCGTTCAAGTGGGACGATTGGCTTAAGAACCCTTATATTGTTCTTGTTTGATCTAGCTCCTTGCTAGTGTTTTAATAAATCGCCGTTCAAAAAAAAATTTAACAAATCAAAAGGTATCACAAAGTGCTCAAGTAAATCAACTAAAAAAAGTTAAAGAAACTAAAAGGTTTCAGAACTTAACAGAAATAAGTGATAGCGAAATAAGATAAAATTTTCTTCAACAAAAGTATTCAGAATTCTTATTAGCTTGAATATTTTTCATCTTCAAGCTTCCAAACCCAGTTGCAACTTCACTCTTATTCGGTATATGTGAATTTAAAGGAATCAAGTAGGTAAATTCTTGCTCAGTTGCTCCTAGATATGCATCACTTCTTGATATGAGAAGTGGTTACTTTCAAACATATTTAAAAAAACAAGGATTGTTAGTTAGGATAATAAGGTGGAATATATATCTTCACCTATGGTATCACCTTAGCCGAATTCATTATAAAGTAAATAAGCTAGATTATACCTTTTACAAAGTATACATTTCCTTATGTTTAAATGAATTACAACTTACACAAAATGCAAGTAAACACTATTCTTTATGACCATTTTTTATTTCTAGTCATGTTCCCTCATTATCATAGGATAAACACTTGCTCTTTAGGGGACCAATGAAACACAAGTAATTAACTTGGACTAGATATGTAGTTTTGACCAAGACTTCTTATTTCCATTTTTCCCCATTATTATCCCTTGACTAGTCTTTGGTCTTCCTTGACCATCTAGATGTATATATACATGCACACTTGTGATAGAACACATACACTCTTCCATAAACAAGAAAAAAAAACTTCACAATCTTTCTCTCTTGGCTCTCTTAGGCCACGGCTCAAAACCCTCTATACACACAACCCATACAAATTTTTTTACCACTTATACAAGCCTTTACACATCAATCCTAAGACCTACTAAAATGGTTTGAAGCCTTGGTTAATTCTTTACAAGTGTTAAGCAAGAAAATGGAAGATTAGGGTTTAGGAAATCAAGATCTTGCAAGCTTGGGTTTACAATCTAAACAAGGGTTTAGATTGTGTTGGTTATCATCATACATCATTATAAGGTTATCTATAAAACCTTTATGTCTTTACTTTAATCATCTTTTTGTGTTTACATGTTCTATATAGTTAAATCACCATTAGGATGTTTTTAAACATGTAAAACATATTTTTACTTGTGATTATGATTTTTAACACTTTTTCATATGAACTTGTGATCTTGGAATATATAATATATATGACATAAGTATATTATGAGTTATAAAGGGATTGTGGTAATTATTTAGTTGAAAAGTATAGAAAGTAAGTTATAAAAACAAAGTTATACGAGTGTACCTATTTATTTCAATGGGACTGTTTTGGGTCGACTTTTGAAACAGCCATATTATGTATTAGAAAAATAGTATACCTAATGACGTTTCCAAATATCGTTGAGATCTTGATAAAAAACGCCTATATAAATAAAAAAGTTTCGATAAAAATACTATTCTACCGTTAATAACAGGGGTGTTTATAAACTATTTGTTATAAAAATTACTATGCTGAAAGAAACTTTTATATTTTTAAACTTATAAATCAATAAAACTTTCAATTACGAGAACATGCTCGTAAGAACGCTAAAACGAATTCATATAACCGAATATAATACGAAGTTTACGGTGTTAAGATTAACGTGAAGTTAATATATAATTTTAGGGTCTTGGTTTATATGTTGTGTTCAGTTAAATTAATGTTAATAGAAGGTCAAAAAGTTACTTATAGGTTATTTTTGATAACGCGGTCTTAAATACGAAGAGGGCAGGGGTAGTGGGGTGGATGGGTGTGCCACGTGCAGGGAGGTCGAGTGATGATTGTTCATAATGTTCTTTTCCCTATTGCGGTGGATCCTTTTTTTATTATATATTTTTTTTCGACGAATTCTTTTCATCAGTTTCGACGACTTAATTGTCATGTCTCGGAGAACTGTGTCGACAAACACTATTGGCATAGTTGTTCTGATTTATTAGCTACCACCCACGCGTTATGGCATCGAAGGCAAAAAAACGGATGAACTCCCCCGCCTCCCCGCACAGAGATATTGCAAACAATAGCAGCAGAAATTGTGTTTTCCTAATTGGTTATCCGATGCATGCGCCCGAGCGCTCGTCAATTTGACACTGCACGAAGAATCAAATTCCCTCCCCCGCCCCCCACCCACCACCCAGCCTCTCTCGTTGCTTGTAGAGCTAGCATTTGTTCTGGATTTTAGTGCGCGCCTATAGATGCTGACATCAAAGTCTTGTTTACAGTTCACTATCAGATGGGACGTGAAAATACAGTGCATTTCGTTCAATGGTTCCAATAGAAGGAGGAGGTTGTATGTTGCTCTGCTAGAAGGGTTCGTTGATCAAGATCATCCGCAGAACAAGTCTACCTTGTGAGGAAGCTTTGTGTATGATTATTGCTCAGGCTCAGAATGGCCATGGATATGTGATGAATCTATCTCAAACTTTACCTGAGTGTCAAAAGGCGTCGTTACGATAAGGTACAAATGACGCCAACTTATATTCAAGATAAAAATGAAGGGGCGGCGAATATTTTTAAGTAGTGCAGATGTACGTTGAGGTACATCAATTTTTGGGTTACAAGTACCCTAAATATTCGCTAAAAGATTTGTAAAAGTTATAATGCATAAGTATGATTGTGGAAAGTCCTTAATGGGGGATGATGATATTTTTTACGGACTTCAGATCCCACCAGTCGCCAAATACTGTGATTTTTAATCAATTCAGGGCCATCAGTACGCTTTAGTTAATTCACTGGAAAAAACATACTGTATATGGTCATCATTGAAATTACCTTTTGTGTTACACCAATTGGCTGCTAAAACCTCCTTCTAACATCTGAGATGTAGATTTGATGTGGATGTAAACCGTAGCTACGCCAATTCTAGTTTTCATCGATAGTTAAAATGCAAGTTTTCATCTTCATGTATTCTTGGACTATTCTCTACGTGTAGTCCCAGACATAAGTGCCATGCAGTATGACTATTGTGCACGTTAACAAGCTTTGACAAACTCTAAAAGTGCATTCTTTCAAATATTTACAATTACCCTAAACCAACCACATTTACAAACCATTTACACATTGAACCAATTCAATTTCATATAAAATCTAACTTCATAAAATTTCATAACCAGCCTTAATTCATTTAACCACCATCACGCATCCCCTAACTACTTCACCAAACCAATTAAACCTCACCAACTCATACACCCCACCCCCCCACACAACCATCCCCCACACCTCAAACATACCTATTTAACCCAATCACCCCCCCCCCCCCACCCAAACACACAATCCTACACCCCACCCCCACCCCCCCCACCCCACCACCCCCCCCCCACCCTACACATTACCCAACCCCCAACACTCACCCACCCCCCCCCCCCCCCCCCATACACCCCCCCCCCCACCCACCCCCCCCCACCCCCCCCCTCACCCCCCCCCCCCTCCACCCCGTTTCATTTTTCGATTCATTCCTGTCTCCTCCTGACTAGTCTTTAAAGCGTTTATTTTTTGTTCCTAATGCTTGTTTCTCTATGTGGGCAAAGAAACTTAATATCGGGCTCTAAAACGCGAAATTATGCTAGTTTTACTAAAACATTTATTAAAACGTTTTTAACTTCCCCTATTTTACCAATTTTACCAAAACAATTAGATGGTGATTGAGCTAGTATAGGCCTATTTTGTGGTAGTTGTTTATCAAAAGTACTATATTACTAAGGGAGTTTCATTAATGAGGCCTTTTCGGTGTGACGTATCGACGAGTCTGTTGGATTTACGATTTTTAAGTGTTCCTAGCTACCAGATACGTCACTACATGACCTTCTAATTATGATAGCCCGAGATGATAGTTTGATGAGCTTACGACCTATTAAATACTCAAGTGTTTAGTACTTTTAACGGTCCTATATTGGATTAGGTTGAATTCGATCGTAAGGTGACGCATTTTCTTTTTTGTGAATACTTGTTGATTACCATTCACTCAAGGTGAGTTCATAGCCCATTTTTCTACTACTTGTTTTATTAAATACGGGGGAGATTACATGCTTGATTTCGTTGGACACAAGTGTTTTCAAAAATGTATGCTATTCTGATTACATTATTGCATAAGTTTACCCCCCCCCCCCGTTTTTGTTTTGGCGTTTTGTTTTTGTTTTATTTTATTCATTAGCATTTTAAGTCTCCTTTTATCATGAACCGTTAATTACCTGCTGGGTATACGCTAGTGTTATGGATAGATCTATCGGGACTGACAATCCCCACCTTACTTGGGGTCACAAGTTGACTCATGGTGCATTTAACATTCGAAGTAAATTCGTAGGTCACATCGATTCACTATCCTTACACAAATTGTTTACGGAAGCTATCTTTTATTGAGAAAATTCGTTTAGGATGTTTTGTAACATCTGTATCCGTGTTGGGGCACAAAACTCGAGTACTGGTTTTTGATTACAGTTTGTTACGTTAAGGTTCGTTGTCATGAGCTAGGGCCAAATAATACCTGTTTTTGGACTAATTAATGTGTTTTCATAGTTATCATCTACTTAAATATTGTGGTCCATGTTTTTCATGATAAACCTATGAATTCATTCAACAATTTTGTGTAATTTTTTTTTTAGCATGTTTTAATCTCAGGTGCTGAGGTATAAGCTTGGATGGGAGCCGTGACGGATATCTATTTGAGGGATTCTGATTCTTAAATTCAGTGTGAAACTTTTGTTCGTATAAAATCTTAATGTTTTTTTTATCAAACTTTGGGATCCTAACGCTGATGGGGGGGGAAATGGGATGGGGGGAAGGGGGAGGGGGAAGGGGAAGAAGGGGGGGGGAAAGGGAGGGGAGGGGGGGGGGGGGTTGAAGGGGGTGGGGGAACTTGGGGGGGAGTCGGGTGGAGAACTTGAGGGGGGAAGGGAGTAAGGGGGAGAAGGTGGGGGGAAAGACTGGGTGGAGGGGGGGGAGGGAGGGGGGGGGGGGGGAAATTGGGGGGGGAAGGGAGGGGGGGGAGGGGGGGGGGGGGGGGAAGGAGGAAAGAGGGGAAAAGGGGGAGGAGGGGAGGAAGATAGGGGGAGTGGGAGGAGGAGGGGGGGGGGGACGGGGACGGAAGGGGGAGAGGGGGAAAACTCTTTTTGATCTTTGTAATGACATTGAATGAATCTTATTTTTTACGTCCATTTAAGGTCGTTTTCTATATCTTGATTTTTGTACTTTGACGTAGCACCCCATTGTTACCTTTCCGCTGCGACCTGATTTTGTGGGTGTTACAGAATAGGGCTGATATGGTGTTATTTAGTTTCTAGTTCTTTTTATTGGTTTTGTTAAATTCAGATGTTTAATGCGTAGTTTCAAGTAGGTGAGAACGATTGGCTTAAGAACCCTTATATTGTTCTTGTTTGATCTAGCTCCTTGCTAGTGTTTTAATAAATCGCCGTTCAAAAAAAAAATATTTTATCAATTTAAAATGAAAACTTTTAAAACACACACGTTTATTTTTTTAAAACACACAATTGTTTTTTTATGATTAAAAGAAAACTTTTTATGTTTAATAGTTTTTAAAAAATATCATAATCTCTACTATACTAAGCGAGTACCCGTGCATAACAATTCTAGCGGCATACAACTAAGTTGCAATATTGCGGTTAAGTGTTTCGTGTAACTTTTATACATAAAACGTGAAAGTATCAAATTTGTAATTGCAAAGGGTTGTTACATGTGATTATTCAACTCAAAGAAAAATTCTTAAAATGTATCAAATAACATATAAAGACATTAAGTGAATTGATAATAAAATATTACATCAATTATGAGATAACTAACAATGCACGTTATTCGCCATGAAAACTTCTTGGTACACTACATTTAAGGTTGTGTATGACTCCCCTCTTCTGATCCCTCGAATCTTTGACTAGCTTCACTCATTACTTTGTAGTTCTAACGTGATATCCCTCTACGAAACGCCAACATAACAATGTCCCCCCGGTCAGTCGCCCCCCCCAAATAAAAAATCTTTTTTAATTCTTTCTGATCATTTTCCACATTTTCACCGCCGCTATATCACGTTACCCTTGAAAAACCCCACCTCCCTAGCCACCTATATAAAAACCTTTAAATAATTACAGGTTATAAACTATTTTATTCATTTGAACTTAGAGAAAGTTAAGGACAATTTGGCAATACTTTCTCTCACAATAAAATACACATTTTTTATAATTGTTACTATTTTAACCAATATATTTAGTAAACTTATTTCTATGTCTCCATTAAACATCTACTATTAACCTGTACCTATAAATGTTTGGTAACTAGAATGACTAATTTTAACCATTTATTTTTAACTAAAATAAAACTTCAACTTTCACCCGACACCTTACTTTTTTAACTAAAACCTGCTTTCATCATTTTTTTTAAAATAATATATTTAAAAAACCGTTCATTATTAAGCGAAACAAATAACTCCACCCGTCACAAAATTATTGTCCCCTATTGACTTTTTAAGTTTTTTTATTCTAACTTTAACCTTAAATATTTTTGTTTGTATTATATAATACCTAATGAAAAATATATAAATTGATTATTTTTAAATGTATTTTTAGTGTTATAATTTTAAACAAGTATTATATAACAAACACAAAAATATTTAAGGTCAAAATTGGAAGAAAAAGACTAGAAAAATCAATAAGGGGACAATAATTTTAAAACGGAAGAAGTATATGATTACAAAAAATTTAATCATCTTTCAACAGAGACACATTTTCATATACTTTTGACAAATATCTTTTTTGTTTTTTGGATACAGGTGTTTGCAAAAATATCACATGTGATATAACATTAATATATATGTTTGAACACTCAACATAATGTAATAAAATGGACATAAACAGTTCTATAGAACTATATATGATTCGCCATTTTTTTTGCATTTAAAAATACAAATTTTTTGGCTTCCCAACCATATATGAGACATAATTTTTGAACTTTCAAATCATTAGTGTTTATTCATATAATTTAGAGAAAATAAATATATATAATTCTTTTTGTATATTAAAACTCCATTGATATATCACATGTAATATAATACTAATTTATAGATTTAAACACTAAACATGCTGTCGTAAAATGAATATAAATTTTATTTTTCAGTGCAAAAAACAAAGAATCTTTTAGAGTTGTATACAGATAAGTATGTCAATTTTACGACAATATGTTGAGTGTTCAAACTTACAGATTAATGTTATATCACATGTGATATATCAAACGAGTTTAAATATAATATTTTTTTCACCAATTTCTATAAATGATTTTTTAACTTGTGCCCCAAGCGCATAGGTTAAGGAGGGTCTTACTGCATGTGTGTCATCTTCTGAATGGCCAGTCAGTGATTGTGGGGCCTGATATGGAGACCACTCAAAGACTGCTGGCCATTCAGAGGATGACACACAGGCTGTGGGCTCTCTTTAACTTATACCCTAGGAAACAAGTTAGAATAACCCTTCTATAAATAAACCGTATTGATTTAGAGATATAGTCATTATGTGTGATATATGGTTGGAAAACTACAAATGTGTATTATTCAATGCGAAAAATGATGAATCTTTTAGAGTTATATACAAATACTAATGCTCATTTTACGACAATATATTAAGTGTGTCACAACTCGTAAAATTTGCCGAGCAAATATTTTAGCCATTTGTTGTGAAATTTGATTTTTAATTTTGTTTCGTTAATTTTTACGTTTAACCGAGAAGTTGTCCAGCGTTTATCTGAGAAGTCGTAACGGAAGCGTTCTGGGTCTCAATTCATCGTAGTCTTTCGCCAGTAGACGCGTTTTTATGTTTTTTGATATTTAAAATTTCGGTAATTTACGTGAAGTCGTTATTCATTTTCGTTAGTTGCGTGTTCCGGATACGTTTTAGTAACTTGATGCATGGTGCATGGAACCTTTGAATATTAAATCAAATAAGAGCATTATGTTCCTGGAAGTTGGAGTGACCAAATTGCCCCCCCCCTCTCTTGCTCCTTCCTCAAACGAATGAACCACTTACACACACTTAGGATGCAAATTTTTGAATCAAATCATGAGACAAGCTTCTTCAATTTGGCTCAAGGACTGAGTACTCACAAGGGCCCCCCCCCCCCCCCCCCCCCCCCCCCCCCCAACCCCCCCCCACCACCCCCCCCGCCAAAATGACTGGAAGATCATTTTTGTCCCCCTTTGGTCTTGACCTGGCATCGACATACACACCACACACACTTTATATTTCAAAATTTAGCTTCCATTTCCTAAGCATCATTGTCCTATATTTCATTCCACCTATAACATTCATTCTTTCATTTTTATTCCCCTTGTGCATGAAATCACATATTTTTCTCCCTTTGGAGGGGGTATTATACCCTGACTCTCACCTCCCAACATGTTTTTATCATATCCGACCGCCTAACAAACCACATACATTCATTCATTATTTTTCTCATTTGATAAAAACCTTTGAATAGACCTGAAGTTAGATTGATTCGTATAGTATCCGGGTAGTTTATAAACAACGTTTGGGTTGTTTTAATCTCTAATCATCCTCTAATCCTTCATATTCTTGTAAGTTATCAAATCCTCATGAATCTTGTACTTTTATGTTCATCTTGATATACATATATACTAGTTGTACAAACGGATTATAAAGGTTTACACTTTTAAACTACGTAAACCTTAAAAAGGTTACTTTATGTTTCGAAAATAAATAAAAGAAGTATAATGAAAATATAGTTTTGTGATCGTGGTTATTTTTATGTAATAAAAATGGTACTTTATAGCTTATCATGTTCGGCTTATTCAAATAAGCTTGTGGGAAAGCTTATTTGATCTTATTCGGCTTATTAAGGCTTACAAATGGTACAACCCATTAAGGAAAACCCAAGGGAATGTTTTTTCGATCTTATTTTATACAACTTATATTTACTGTGCTTATTTCTTGCTTATTTTGAAAGGACAAAACATTTAGCTTATTTGGCTTAAAAAATAAGCCCAAATAAGGCTTCATGGGCTTATAAGCCGCGTCCCACATAAGAAGCCACGAACCACGAGCTTAATTAATAAGCTTTAGGTTCGGCTTATATTATGTCTTGGCTTATTAAGAGCTTATGATAGCTTATTGATGACCCAAGAACTTATTTAATACCTTTTTGCTTAGCAGACTAGTTATAAAGAGTTTTGATACAATATTGATCGAATTTGTAAAATGTAAATTGAAAATGATTTTTATTAAAGTTTACGACTTTGAAAAACGTGTAAACACGAACGGGTCATGCTGAAATTTTGTAAAAATTATGTACTTAGGATAAATTGTGAAATTATATTTTATAAAACTTTTCCGAAAAATATATTATCTATAAATGATAAATAATATACATACTTAACTTATATAAATATATTAAAATACTTATTTACGTTTTCTACCTACGTTTTTAATTTAAAAACCGACAGTTAAGCGTGCTCGTGTGAGGGAAGCACTAGCATGGGTGACCTACCGGGAAATGGATAAATTAAAGATATAAAAACATCATTATCGAAAAGTTTTAAATCAATATTTGGGACTTTTGGGTAGAATGCCAAACAATATGTATATATATATATATATATATATATATATATATATATATATATATATATATATATATACTTGAACGTTATTAAATAACATTATACGGAGTATATATTTTATATAAATATATACCTTCAACCATAAAAACCGATCACTAACGTTTAATTTATAAAGACATTTACAAAAGTATTTTTTTAAATAAACGTTTATTCAATATCCGTATTTTTCTATCCTTCCGACTCTAAGCCGAAACCTATATTCTCTTAGGTCGCATCCGTGTACCGTTGTTCGTTTCCATGTGATCATATTCCTAGATGTTTACTCTTTCATTTCACCGACTCGGGGTGAGTTCATAGCCCCACTTTTACTCGTTTTGAATAATTGTTTTATAAACTGGGGTGAGAAACATTGCTTGTTTTTAAAACTGAACACAAGTACTATACGTGAGATATCCCCTGTTTACGTGTTGCCTAAGTAGCGTTAAGACCACTATTGCCCGAATTATCATGAACCGTTAATTACCTTTAACCGACTGGCTGGTTAAGTAAGCGCGAATGAATAAATCGATCTATTGGTGCTAATTATCCCTATTCGGGTAAGAAGCACTTACTAGTCTGAGTTTTCCAAGGACTAACGGATATATGTCATGTCAAAACTGGGTAGGTGGTCTTTGGTTGGATACCTGTAAGGGCAAGCAATTAATTGGCATGTTATATGCTACGTGAATTGAGCGTCGGTGTCATGAGCTTAGTGCAACGTAAATACCTTTTTATGTGAAGTTGTATCTGTTATAACTGTTGCATACGTTTTGATAAACTTGTGGTCCACACTAATTACGTTTGAAATAAACCTATGAATTCACCAAGTTTATGTTGACGTTTTAAGCATGTTTTTCAGATACTTAGCTTTGGACTTCTCTGATGTGCTATGTAGAGTCTACGTGCAATATGATATCATCTCTCAAGACTTTTCTTATCACTCATACTCGTTGTCTTTTGAAAGCTAAATTATGCTTCCGCAACGTTTTAAATTTCATTTCAAATCTTGTAAGACTTATCTATTTTTCATAAATACAACGAGTTATGATTTTCAAAACGTCCATTAGTGGTCGTTCTCTTATGCTTTGTGTGATGCATATTATGACGTCACCCCCCGGACACGTATTCCGTCCAGGCCCTGTTTAGGGGTGTGACATTAAATAAGGAACAATATTCCTTATATAACTGTCATCTAACAGTCATGGGTCCCACTACACTCAAACATCCCACTAAGCATTTAATGCTCACTCCTACAAACACTATCCCTTCCCAAAACGTCCTTTCACTTCTCGCCTAATTCGTTATCCCCACGTCATGCCTGCAAAAGTGCATGACACAATAATGGCTATACAGTTGCCAAAACAGAAGGGATTGTGATAGTTGTGGGTGGTGGCATTTATTGTGGACACCAAACCATTTTCATAACTATTTTCAAAAAGATAATTTGATAATAAAATCTTTTTCAACTTTACCTATAAATACCCCATCAAAAGCAAGAAAAACATACACAAATTTTCAAAGGCAAATAAACTCTACAAATTTTCTCTCTCAAACAAGAAAGTATGTGTTTTTCATTTTTCTGTAACTCTTTTTCATTGTCATATCACGTATACGCCAGCGATCTAAGTTATCCAACCTAGTGACCATCCATCGTAATATTGTCCAAACGTTTTTCTTTCCAAGAACGCGCCAGTGATCTAAGTAAATCCAACTTAGTGACCATCCGTCTTGATAACGTATCTAAATACGCGTCAGCGGTCTTGGTTGGACTCGACCTTGTGACCATCCGTGTTTGATACATTTGCCAATGCCCTTTCAAAATCCCAAAAATGGCAAGCACCCAAGCAATAACATATGCCCCTCAGTGTGGTGATATGATTGTTGAATCTGTCTAATTTCAAAGTAACAACTTTGTGGGAAATTTCAACTACCCACGAAGTGTCCCAACCAATAAAAATATTTGTAAATATTTAAGAAATTGCTTTTTGGATGACCTTTTTCAAAAAAACCATCTGTGTTATACCAAAACTACCTTAGGGAGTTCTGGTGTACTGATGTGGTTGAAGACCCAAACCCACAGACTAATTACTCTAAAGCTCGTCCTCTCCAAGAGTTCAAAATCAAGTTCACTGTGAAGAATGGCCAAATGCCATTGACCTTAGATTATGAGACATTTTGTCAAACCACATGACTTGATTATAATAATGGCCAGTATGTTGAACATCCCTCCACTAAGGACGTAAAAGCTGAACTTGCAAAAATTGCAACTCATGAGGCACTGGTTCAAAAGACCTCAGTACTTAAGACATCCTTTCCTATGGATTGGAGGATCATGATGAATTTTTTAGTTCAGGTCCTCGGCGGGAATCATTCATCTACTAAACAGTTGAATTCAATTTAACAGTTGATAGTCTTTAGTCTCCTCACAAGGACTAAGATCGACATTGGAGAGATCATATTGAGTGATCTTGTAACCAGGCTCATGTCCAAATCTAGGCAAAGATACGTTTCCTATCCTAGATTTGTCTCATGTGCCCTAGAAAGGTTACTGGGTTCCGACTATCCTTAGGACCAAAAATTTTCGAATCTTCCCTCCGTCCTGAGTCAAACTCATTTTTCTAAGAACCCATCTAAAATCATCCCAACTGAATTGACGGCCTTTGACTGCGCGAAGCATACTCCTTTTTATATATAGATAAATATAAATATATAACAAGGATCAAAATCCATAAAATCAATGAAACCGAAAGTAGTATAGAATATTTCCAGGTCGTTATGTCCCAACGAGACTTGAATGGAAAAATCGAATGACGAATTAATAATTGATGTTTGAATATGACAAGGATATGATTGGGAACTAAACCTAATAAGCAAATGCACGAAAAGATAAGCAAGGAAAGTAAGCTAGAGCAGGCATAAAGGCTAGGAATGGTAAAAACACTAAAAACTTTTATACTAAGACACAAATAAGCTCAAATAAGCTTAAGACAAATCAAATAAGCTAGACTAACTCTAAACAAGCAAATTCAGCAAGCAATTAAACTAAGTTAAGCAGGAGAAACTCAGCAGTACTAACAACAGTACTAACAGTATTAACTATCAGTACTAACTTGGAGTTAGTACTGCTAGCTTTGAGTTAGTACTGCTAGCTTTAACAAAACTCAATGAAACAAGAAATAAGCAAATAGGCTAAAACAGATATTTAACTACCCCTAATAAGCACTCAGGCATAAGAATAAGCAACTAGAATAAACTAAAATGGCAAATAAGCTAAAAAGCTACAAACTGATAAACTATTGAAATTGCTTTGAAAAGGCGAATAAGCTTAAATAAGCTTACTCCTAAAGACAGTAAACGAAAATGGGCTTAATCTACTCTAAAAAGCTAAGGAAATCTTAAATAAGCAGAAATAATAAGCTAATAAGCAATAATGAACCAACAGTACTAACAGTTTTTTATACCTACCCATACTAACTTTGGAGTTAGGTACTAGCTAAGCTTGAGTTAGTACTCGCTAGCTTAAACCTCAAAATAGAACCACATACTAACTATGGGATTAGTACTAAACTTGTTCCAAACACCCCTTAAAGTTTTCAAAAAGTGTTTTTCTTTTTATTTTAAGCTGATTTGATCCTAATTTGTTAAAAACAGATTATCAAATAACAAAATAAGACACTTATAAGCAGACTTCAATCAAGAATAAGCACTTAAATAAGCTAAATCAATCTAACAGTATTAACTAAACATACTACCAGTACTAACTAAGAAAGTGACACAAACTATTTTTAAACTAACAACTAAGCAAGATAAGCACTAAACATCATGATAAAGCATAAATAAGCAAATATAAGTAACAAATAAGCACTAATAAGCAGTTCTACAGTAAATAAGCAAAATAAGAAAAATAAAAACTTACAACTCCCTTGCTCAAAACAGGGTTAAACAAAGAGTCTACAAGCTCTAGCTTGTATAAAACAAGCTAGTGAGAGTCCATAAGCCCATCCAGAACTGGCTTATCATCCATAAGCTGTGGTATATTTGAGTGTGGAATTTTCTGTGACTTTACTTAACTTCTTAGTATTTGAGTTAAAACAAATGACTTATATGATTTTATAAGACTTAAAACATATTAAGTAATGCTTTTAACAAAGGAAATACAAAGATTCAAGAATTGACTTAAAAACTCCAAATTTGCATTAAGACGAAAATTAAAGTTACAAGACTTGGAAGAGTAAAATTGCATAAAATTAAGCTAAAATTTAAACTAAGAACTAGATAAAAAAACGACCATTCTACGACCACCCTTTTCTTGGGTTACAATGACCCTATTTATACTAAAAACTTCCTCCTTGGGTCTTCCAGCTGTGCTTTCTTCTGTGTTTCTTTGTAGAGACAAAAACCCAAGTGTGCTTGTTGTGTGAGGTGATTCTAAAACAAATCCCAGCCTTCAATTTCTTTTTGTGCTTCTTCTTAGTTATCTAAGCCATCAAAATTTCTTGGAAATGGAGAGGGATTGCCAACATGGCAATTATAAAGCTGGGGGGAGATAGTGGAGGAGGGGGAAATGTTTTATCCAGGGTGTTGAATGGTTTGCAGGGTAAAAGAAGGTGAAGGGAACCCGTGAGTAGTTCTTGGGTTTAGTTGGCGGGAAAAATGGCTTTGGGTAAGTTGGCAGCTTTGGCCCCTCATCTCATATATCTCCACTGCAAATTTCGTCCTTGTGATAATACCGGTTTGAAAGTTTGGCAGAATTGCCCTTTCAACCTATACAAACTTATTGCAAAATTCATCCCTTTATGATATAACTTTAGGGGCTTGGCAGAACTGGCCCCTAAAGTTATACTTTACCCAATTTGCAAGTTCAGCGCTTGTCTTTTTATTCTTGTAATACAACTTGAGGTTTGGCAATTTTAGTCCCTCAAGTTGTATTTTCTTCACTTGGTTGACTTTTGACTTTGTCGGGGTTGACTTTCTGACTTTGACTGACTTTGGCTTCAATTTGACTTTGTCTTTTCCATTCCGTGCTTGGTTTTGTCGTTTTTGCTTTATTTTTCGTCCTTTTCTTAGATATCCGTATCATGCACAATTCAAATGCAAAACATACAAATACAATGTATTTTTGGTACGTTTTTAGTCTTTTAAGTCTATTTTTAATGGAAAATGGTATGTGTAATTAAGCATATACCAGCTGTGCTAATAAATCAAGAGTTTCTTTATATTTATGTTCGATCTCCTCTTTTTCAAGTTGACAATTTTTATACATTATGTACTTCTCAAGCTCAACCTATTTTTAATGAAGGGCACTTCTGCATCTATCCCGAATGTCATTTGACTCAGTAAGAGCAGATTTGCTTTCATTCAATTCATGAGTGAGTGTTGCATTTGCTTTCCTTAATTGCTTTTGAATTTTTTTATTTCATCAATATTAAGTTTTAAATTAGCAATTAAGTTAGCAAGCTCAACACACTCATCTTCATCGTTATAATCAGCATTTTGGTCATCATCGAATTCATTATTACACATATCTGAGTGATCAGGAATGACATTACTATCAACTGTTTCCATCACATATGTGTCTTTAATGGTTTCTAGTTGCTTAGAATGTTGTCTATCTTTGGCAAACATATTATATTCATTTTAGTTTGTACCTGTTAAGTGACGTGTAGAACCTCTTGAATCTTTGCCATGTACATGTAATGTGCTTCCATTTTTGCTCATCCGGCTCTTCATTAGTGTCCTGTAGCTTGTCACTCTGCTCAGCACTTAAGGGCATACCTTTCTCTTCTTGCTTGCACAACGTCATCTTTTCCTTGTGGTAAGAATAGTCTTTTACCCGTTTTGGTTTCCTGCACTCCTTAGTAAAATGACCATACTCCTTACAATTGAAACACTTTATCACAGTCTGCTGAACCACCTGATTGCCTACAGTCTCCCTAGCCCCATCAACTGTTATTGTCCTTTGATTCCCAAACTGCCTAGTCTGTCCGTCATTCTCGGTTCTTAGAGTAGAATCCACATTCTTGTTTCTGGAGTTTTAGGAAGTTCTGAGGTTGTTGTTGGTCAGTTTGTAGATCTTTGTGAAGTACTTGGCAATGAGTGCTATACTCTTCTACATATCCTTATCTCTTTGAGCCTGTTCTGGATCACTGTCATCTTCAGATCTAGATAAAGATGGAGGTGTTCTTGGTTTAGCAACTTCTTTGCCTTTGGTTCTAGTCGGTGCATGAGAACTGGTTGATGATGTGTGTCTAGAGGATGTGGTTTGGTTTTTGTAAGGTTTTGGTGCAAGATAGTAGTTATCATTAGGATATTGTTGTGCAACAACAACAAGTGCGAGAGGATTTGCATTCATGGCTATCTTTTTAGCACAAATTTCATTGACTTTGTTCTGGTATTGTTTTAGAATGTCAAAGAGTTTGTGGTATGATTCTTTGTCCAAGTCAACAGTTTGCTTAACAATCGTCAAAAATCTTGACCATTATGGCTATAGTTGCTGTAGAAACTAAACAATAACTTGCATAGTAGCAACTTCCAACTGGTTTCATACCACTAGTACAAAAAGTGGATTTGGTCACACATAGGCAAAATGGAACGGCCACAATTAACATATTTATGTGACCAAAGGTACCAAAAAAGACACCATTTACTAATTAGTCACACATGAACATTTTTATCGTGTGACC